>JAJKFI010034188.1:0-11108 GCA_029204185.1 Lerista edwardsae | reverse complement strand
CTTAAAAATCAGTCATGGGCAACCTTTGTGAAGTCCTATTGATTTTTCTAAAAGTGTGCGTGTGTTTGTGTGGTCAATCTCGTGTCTGTTTCGGTGCAGTACTAAGGGGGGAAATAACCCAGCGGATTCCACTAAAATGCAGAAGGAAAGATACACGGCATATGGTTTCTTCTATAGCACACGTGGCCCTACATGTTGCAGGCTAGTTGTTCTGGGGAATGTGAGGGGGAATAATAGGGCTGTTCACACATGCTATTGTACATGTGTTCATCTTTAAAAGACAGCATGGGAACTGGATGCCTCAAAGGTTGAGTGCAGGTCACCCGTAGTGTTGTATGTATGTTGTGGGAACATCTGAGGATAGAGTTAACATCTGGATTACCATTGTGTAAACCTGTGCTGCTTGCAGTTTATGTGTGTTTGAATGTAATGTGTGAATAGAGCTTAGTCCTCCAGCATTTCCCAGATGAAAACTTGGACACACTCTGTCTCTCCTCTCTCTCTCTCTCTCTCTCTCTCTCTCTCCGCCACACACTCTATCCCTCCATCCCTGCCCAGCTCAGTTACACATTGCTGAAGGCCTGCATTGGTCGCAAAGCAAAGACAGTGTTTGTGTTCTGGTTAAATATATTGTTGAAGGACATGGTGATTTTATAACATGCTATCATGCTTAATAGTTCAGTATGAATGAAACCCAGCATACACAATTGTGGGCACCACTGCATGGTTCATAATGTTTAGGTGCCTTCAGAGTCCAATTGCACCTGTGCTTTCTTATCCCACCCATAGATGGGATTTGACTTCTAGGCATCCTCCAGGTTGGATGTAAAAACTCAACGCTTTAGAATGTGTATATGCTATTAATGACAGCATCAGCAACATTACAATTGGTTTTCAAGAACTGGACTGTATATCTATCCATCCATCCCTATTAGATATATAGTGGACCTGTCTTACCCCCAAGTCTGACATCCATGGAGCTCACTATCCACAGATGCTTGGGCGCAAAATGTTTCTAAAAGTAACAACTTCCTTCGCATTGCATCGCAAAATTGCACCGTTTGCAGGGCTTCAGAACAGTCTTCTTTGCTCTTATAAGCCACATCTCGTTTGTGCAACGCAATATAGGGCAAGCCAGGACCCAGAAGCAGCTTAGAGGAGCTAGGAGAGGGATGCCCTGCAGCCTTGCAAGTAGCACAACTTTGCAGCACAGTCATAAGGAAGCCTATTTCCTTACTCAATTTTACTTGTTAAAAGGTCTTAAGAGACTCTGGTATCTGTGGACATGCGGAACTAAAGCTCTGTGGCTACCAAGGGCCTACTGTACAGTTAAATCTGGAATGACAGTTGTACTGTAGAAGTAACAGAATGGGTCAGGATGGAGATTTTCTTAGGTGAGGTTTGATGAACTTTTGTGTGTCCGAACATTGCCTACACTTTCCATAGAGATCTGTGTTCCTGTAAAGTTGCTAATCTTGTGATCTCTTTCTCTCTTTTTTTTTGTCTCCACCTTATTGTCCTGATGTTCTAGGAGACACCCAGAAGGGTCCAGCAAATCGACCCACCAAGACGAAGGATGCCCATGTCTGCGGCAGGTGCTGTGCCGAGTTTTTTGAACTCTCCGATCTCCTGCACCACAAGAAGAACTGTACGAAAAATCAATTGGTCTTAATTGTGAATGAAAGCCCTGCTTCTCCTTCCGAAGCCTTCCCTCCGAGCTCCCCTGCTGATAATCCTGACGAACGGAGGAATGACACAGTTAATAACATGGATCAAGTAGACCACAGCGACCTTTCTGAGCAGAACAAACTTGACAAGGAAGAATCTATGGAGGCGGAAGCTTCCGGCGTTCCTAAGAGCACTAGTGGCGCGTCCCAGAATGTCAACAATAGCGTTGCAAGCAGTAATGGCTCCACCTTGGGTACCTCAGCTATAACAACCTCTCTACCTCAAATGGGGGATCTGGCGACTCTAGGCAACTTCTCGATGATCAATAGCAACGTCATCATTGAGAACCTTCAGAGCACGAAAGTGGCGGTGGCGCAGTTCTCGCAGGAGGCGCGGTGCAACGGAGCGTCCGCGAGCAGGCTGGCCGTCCCCGCCCTGATGGAGCAGCTCTTGGCTCTGCAGCAGCAGCAGATCCAGCAGTTGCATCTGATCGAGCAAATCCGTCACCAAATATTATTGCTGGCTGCCCAGAACGTGGACCCGCCAACCTCTCCTAGCCCGGCTCAGAGTGCGTTGCGAGCATCTGCCAACCCCTTGTCCACGTTGAGTTCCCATTTATCCCAGCAGCTGGCCGCGGCGGCTGGATTGGCACAGAGCCTAGCGAGCCAGTCTGCCAGCATCAGTGGTGCGAAGCAGCTTCCCCCTCTACAGCTACCTCAGAGCACCCCTGGCAACACACTGATTCCATCCAGTAGCGGCTCGTCTCCAAATATGACCCTGTCGGCAGCGGCAATGACGACACCGTCCTCTGACAAAGTGGTGGCAAGCGCTGGTGGCCCCCAGCTTGGCAATCCGCCAGCGACCGCATCCTCTTCACCAGCTTTTGCAATAAGCAGTTTATTGAGTCCGATCGCGACCCCTCTTCTACCTCAACCTGCCCCGAGCAACTCTGTTTTCCCCAGTCCTTTGTCGAACCTTGGAACCCCCGCAGAGGATTTAAGCTCACTGGCTGCGCTGACCCAGCCGAGGAAAAGTAAGCCACCCAGCGTCCCCGCCTTTGAACCGAAGAGCAGTTCCGACGAGGCGTTCTTTAAGCATAAGTGCAGGTTCTGCGCAAAAGTGTTTGGGAGCGACAGTGCCTTGCAGATCCATTTGCGTTCTCACACTGGGGAGAGGCCGTTCAAATGCAACATCTGTGGAAACCGGTTTTCCACCAAGGGGAACTTAAAAGTCCACTTTCAGCGTCACAAAGAGAAATACCCTCACATTCAAATGAACCCCTACCCGGTGCCGGAGCACTTGGACAATATTCCGACCAGTACAGGTATTCCCTACGGCATGTCGATACCACCGGAGAAACCGGTCACCAGCTGGCTGGACAGCAAGCCAGTGTTATCAACTCTGACGACATCGGTCGGCCTCCCCCTCCCACCCACAATTCCAAGCTTGACTCCTTTCATCAAAACAGAAGAGCCGCAGCCGATCCCCATCACGCATCCTTCGTCTAGCCCCCCCTGTTCTGTCAAAAGTGACTCTGGTTCCCTCGACCCCATGGGGAAAACCTCAAATGGGCATCTAGTTGAAGGGGACGTAGGGGTTTTGCTACCTTCCTTTGGCAAACCGGAAGATGCCACTCAGACGCCCGGCACTTCTGCCAGTCTGAACAGTAACGCAACTTCCCCCGGAGCGGATTCGGGTTCCAACAACGCGGTTGCTTTTACCAATCCGCTGATGCCGCTCATGTCGGAGCAGTTCAAGGCCAAGTTCCCATTTGGAGGCCTTCTGGATGCAACCCCAGCCTCCGAGACGTCCAAACTGCAACAACTGGTGGAAAACATTGACAAAAAGGCCAGCGACCCCAACGAGTGCGTCATCTGCCACCGCATTTTGAGTTGCCAGAGTGCGTTGAAAATGCACTACCGCACGCACACCGGCGAAAGGCCGTTCAAGTGCAAGATCTGTGGCCGCGCCTTCACGACAAAAGGCAACTTGAAGACCCATTATAGCGTTCACCGTGCCATGCCCCCACTGCGAGTCCAGCATTCCTGCCCCATTTGCCAGAAGAAGTTCACCAACGCTGTTGTGCTGCAGCAACATATCCGCATGCACATGGGAGGCCAGATCCCAAACACACCTGTGACGGAAAACTATCCGGAGTCCATGGAGTCTGACACAGGATCTTTTGATGAGAAGAACTTTGATGATCTGGACAACTTCTCCGATGAGAATATGGAAGACTGTCCTGACAGCAGCGTGCCGGATACACCGAAATCGGCCGACGCATCTCAAGATAGTTTGTCTTCTTCCCCACTGCCACCAGAAATGTCAAGTATTGCTGCTTTAGAAAACCAGATGAAAATGATCAATGCCGGGCTTGCGGAACAGCTCCAAGCCAGCTTGAAGTCCATGGAGAATGGGTCGGCGGAAGGGGATGTGTTGACGAATGACTCTTCATCCATCGGTGGAGACATGGATAGCCAAAGTGCTGGAAGTCCTGCTATCTCAGAGTCTACCTCTTCCATGCAGGCCTTGTCCCCATCCAACAGCACGACCGACTACCACAAGTCCCTGAGCATTGACGAGAAACCACCTCGAACGTTGACCAACGACTTGGCCAATGGTTGGCCTCCAGGCCTTCCAAATGGCGGCGCTTTGGACCTGACGTCGGGCCACCCCGAGAGGCTGATTAAGGAAGAGTCCTTGAGCATGCTGTTTCCTTTCCGAGACCGAGGCAAGCTTAAGAACACGGCGTGCGACATTTGTGGCAAAACGTTTGCTTGTCAGAGTGCCTTGGACATTCATTACAGAAGTCATACCAAAGAGAGACCGTTTATTTGCACAGTTTGCAATCGTGGCTTTTCCACAAAGGGTAATTTGAAGCAGCATATGTTGACACATCAAATGCGTGACCTACCATCACAGCTCTTTGAACCCAGTTCCAATCTTGGCCCAGCCCAGAACGCCTCTTCCTCGGTGATCCCTGTGAACTCGCTCGCCACCCTCATCAAGACCGAGGTCAATGGTTTCATGCATGGTTCTCCTCAGGACAGCAAAGAGACGTCGCCCGGCTTGCTTGCTTCTGGGCCCTTGCCGCCTTCCGCCACATCGCCGGTTTTGCTTTCGGCTCTGCCCAGGAGGACGCCGAAGCAGCACTTCTGCCACACGTGCGGGAAAACCTTTTCGTCCTCGAGCGCTTTGCAGATTCACGAGAGGACCCACACGGGAGAGAAGCCGTTTGCCTGCACGATATGTGGGAGAGCGTTCACCACAAAAGGAAACCTCAAGGTATGCTTTTTCCCCTTTTAGCATTTGACAGAGTCTCAGTACTCAGTTTTGGTTGGCTTTCCTTGTGTTGCCTTTGGCATCTGGGTTGGGCCTTTGTAGTATTGTGGTAGCTGTGCGTTGTTGCTGCATTGTGCATTTGCTTTGCATTTTGCTTCCGCAAATGCTATTGCTGGGTGCACACCAGCCTTGCATGCCCCAGAAACCGAACATGTGGCAGATATAGATGTGGCGTTAAGCTCTGATTGGGCCAAGGTGTCATGGCATGTATGATATTGGTAGTGGGTTACAGTAACCCATCGGGGGTACTGCCCCTACTGAAGTCCTACTGCTCTGTGAGACACTCTGACACTGGTGGTAAGGATGCTGGGCCAGCCAGTGCCAATCAGTGGTGTTCTTACGGGGGGAAAACACTAAGGGTGCAATCCTATCCTGGAGTTGGGCCGGCACAGTTAGGCCAGCACAGTTTGGCCAGCACAAGGGCCACCGTTAAGCGCATTTGGACCACTTTCAGAGTCAGGGAGGATGGCGCATGTCTGTGTGCTGGCCTCTCTGACTCTTGAGAGTGGTCCAAACATACTTTATGGTGTCTCTTTCGCCGGCCAAACTTGGCTGGACTAACTGTGCCGGCCTAACTCCAGATTAGGATTGCATCCCAATTCTGCTACAGGAGGTTGCACCAACAGGCCTTTGTGGAAAAGGTGGGATTTGAAGGCAGATGTAGTATGCTTGCACAGGTGTACTAGAAAGCCATTCTTGGCATGGGTGTGCCTCCTCCCCATAGCCACATGTTCATGGGCTCTTCTACATAAAATGTGCATGGCCTACACATGCAGTTTCCACACTGGAGGCTGTGTGCACAAATTCCCTCCCTGTCCCGAGCAGTGCTTGCTGTTTCTTTGCAGCACTTTCAAGCCAACCGAGTGCAGTTGCGTCTGTTGCTCCGCCTCCCCGAAAGCTGTCCGGCAGGATGTCTGGGCAGATGCAACTGCCCGGAGTGCCCCTGGCACCAGATCGGCTTGAGAATGGAGCGGCTCTGCAGAAGAACAGTAAGTGCCCCTCCCAGGCTGGGAGGAAGTTCTCCAGACTCTGGATGTGGCCTGCAAGCCAGGTGAGGGTCTGTAAACCCAAGTCTGGTCAGGGCGTCGTGTTGCTAGTTGTATGTCTTTCTGACTTGATGGTTCTGTGGCACAAAACACTGGTGTAATCCTTGCCAATGCATTTTGCTGTGCAATGCTGAGAAATGCAATTTAGTAGCTTCTGTCCATGCGACAGGTAGCAGAAAGTTGTGCATTGGGAACAGATGGCAGGACTTGGGCACCTCGATGTGTGTGTTTGAGATTGCACCAGGATTTAAAATAACGCAGCTGAATTGTGCAGGGTTAAACTCAGCGACGTCATGCAGCCGGAACGCTGGGCGGGAGGAACGGGTGAGCGGCAGCCCGCCCGTTGCGTTCCGGTCCATTTCGCCATCTTCCCCGCGGGCTGCCGCTCACCCGTTCCTCCCGCCCAGTGTTCCGGCTGCATGACACCGCTGGTTAAACTGCCTTTCTGAGATCCTCACCGTCAGTTTTTGAGAACAAGGCACTCACCCTCATTGAGGCAAGGCTGACGAGGAAACCTTAGAATATGTGTTTGCTCAGGTTTCTGCTGTGGTCTGAGCTATATAGGTGACCTGAAGTTGTTGGTCCCTTACCTCAGACCTGCATTGCCCTTATCCTGGTGCTGGACAGGTTGGTTAGGGTTATACCCTAAGATATGCTTAAATAAAACCAATCAAGACCATTAAAATAAAAATAACAATAAAGATAAAATAAATAATAAGATAAATAAAACAGTATAATAACTTATAAAACAGTGGTCTACAGCCCAGGGGCCAAATCCTGCCACAAGATTTTATCCAGCCCACGGCAACTTAAAATAGTTGACATTTTTATAATTTTTACTCATTATGTATCATTTCTCAGTTTAAGCATCAGGTTGTTTCTTTGTCAGTGTCGCATTTCTCTCTTGTTCTGAATCTTATCATGATTACAAAAAAAGATATACGTAAAACATATTCATCCATTTCAAGTTCACTCATATAATAATAATAGTAGTATTTATATACTGACTTTCTTTGGTCATTAGATTGCTCCTCTGACTTTAATTCAAGGCAGTTTACACAGGCAGGCTTTATTTCTCTAAACCCGCAAGGGTTTTTTACAAATTACAAAGAAGTTCTGTCTTTCAAGAACTACAACATACAGATGAAACTTTCGTGGTCTAGTCCTTCTTTCTGGCCGCACGATTGCCTTCCTGCTGGCTGACAGATGGCTTCTCTGCTCCCACCAAAGAAACAGCTGGCCCAGCACAACTCCTCTCTCACAGGCAGCTGGAGACAGCTTAGCTCTTATCAGTTGCAATTCTCAAGGTCTGCCGCTCACGGAAGCTTCCGGTGTTCTCGAACTGGTGACCTTCGGATCGATCTTCAGGCAAACGGAGGCTTTAACCCTCTCGACTAAACCTCCTGCCCAAATGACTAAACCTCCGCAGCCAAATATAGCCTGCGAAAATGTGTAAAATATACAATGTGGCCCTCAAACTGAAATGTTTGGAGAGCCCCTGCTATAAAATAATGTCAGGCAGCATAAAAGTTAAAGGTAGTTATGAACAGGGCTGAGAAATTGCTCTACTACCCGGGTGGGCCCTTGAGTTCAAAGGCTGTGAACTGGTTAGCAGTTCACCCCCTCTTCAGGTGGTCAGCAGTAGCCCCTCTTAAAACTCCCGGACCCTTGATGACTGGCCAGGTATGCAGGCCTCCAACACCTGCTCTTCTTGCAAAACCTACTATGTGTACTGCTATGTGTACGCTCTTTTCACTTGCTTGACATAAACGTGCTGTGCAGATCGATAATTCAACCATAACCAATTACCTCTATCTAGGTTTATGTTGGTGAGCAAACGGTTCTTACTGGCATCCATCTATTCTTAGAACATGGGTGGAATGCTTCCTAACTCTGTATGCCTTCCTCAAGAGACTGGATTGGCCGATAGGAGAGGACGGACAAGTTTCGGACACCTGCCCTACGCACATGAAGCCTACCCAGTTGATACAGGATGCTTTTGGCATGTCCAGAATGGGCAGGTTTAGATTAAAGGCAGCTGAAGACAATAACTGACAAAGCGACAGAGGTGGATATGAACAGATGAAAGAAAATATTTCTTTATCTAACATGTAATTTGTGGAACTCCTTGCCACAGGAGGTGGTGATGGAGTCTGGCCTAGGTGCCTTTAAAAGGGGATTGGACAGATTTCTATAGGGAAAGTCCCATCACAGACTACAGGCCATGATAGGTGGTGCAACCTCCTGATTTTAGAAGTAGGATTCCTCAGAATGCCAGGGGCAAGAGAGTTGCAACAGGATGCAGGCATCTTGTTGTCTTTTGTGCTCTCTGAGGCATCTGGTGGGCCACTGTGAGATACAGGAAGCTGGACTAGATCAGTCCGTGGCCTGACCCAGCAGCCAGTTCCAGTTCTTATAAGCCCCAATTAGGTCTTTGGGCAATGTATAAGCCCCAATTAAGTCTTTGACCGGAGAGCGCATGGTGACTATAAGGGAGGTACATTTACAAAAAGTGGTTGATTTATGGTTGATAGGAGAAACACAGACTGTATTGGGGTCAAACCAGATGGACTTATTATTGGTCTTGATTGATGTGAATGGGGAACATATCCTGGGGAAAGATGGTCAGCTTCTGTATTTCTTGGGTGGGAGGGAAGATAAAATGTTGTATTCTCCAGGCAACAGTCCAACAGGTTGGGCTGCAGGCAACTCTACCAATAGAGGGGTGTGTGTGTGTGTGTGTGTGTGTGTGTGTGTGTGTGTGTGTAACTCTATCTATTATTTTAGTATTGCCTGGCCCCAGTTACGTAAATGCATGTGTTTGTATGTTCTGCATTTGTTCTATATAAGAAGAGCAATGTTGCTTTAAAAAGCATTGCTGGTTTCTCTCTTTTATAACTTGAAAAAATAGTCTCCCTTGCAAGTGAAACAGCAGATGAAACTCTTGAGTGTACCTTGACCAAAATCTGATATCTATTGCATCTATATCTTGCCTTTCTTCCATCCTGGAACTCAAGGCAGTGTACGCAGAGTGTCTCCTGGCCAATCACTGACCAGCTCCAGACCTGCTTAAATTCAGCAAGGCGGTTGTATCATGTGACTCTGGACCATGCTTTAGGCCTGGCAGAGATTGGACAAAGTTGGATTTTGCGCGGAGGGTTGTGTGAGTTAATAGCCAATGTGTTGTCAATAGACCATCCTTGCCCTAGGTCAAAAGCAGAGAAAAGCACCCCCAGCGCGAACAGCACTTTCCGTTCCATCGGGAGTGCTTCTGAAGATCCTGATTACAGCACCCAGGGGCAGCGGCGTCATGCAGCCGGAACGCTGGGCGGGAGGGACGGGCGAGCGGCAGCCGCTCACCCGTTCCTCCCGCCCAGCGTTCCGGCTGCATGACACCGCTGCCCAGGGGGCTTTGCAGTTAGCCACATCCAGGGTCCCACATGCCTTGCACGTGGAGTCCCACACAGAAGTGGCTGGTGGCGAGGACCCCCGGATGCTGCAATCTGGCATCCAGTAAGATGTGAATGATAAGAGCCATTCACGCTGGGGAAGGATCGGGTGGATGCCGGATCTGGCCCATAGGTCGGAGTTTGGTAGCCCCTGCCCCAGGTAGTTATATTTCTGTCTTGTGGTGCATAAGATTCTCCTGCCACTATTTTATCCTTGCAACAACCCTGCGAGGTAGGCTAGACCGAGAGATGACAGTGGCCCAAGGTCCCCGGTGATCGCCATGCGCAGAGTGAGGATTTGAAGCAGTTCACACTGAAAGGGACCCCACTTAGGAATGTACCATGCTCCTGCCGTTGAAAAGCTGTTGTTGACCCACCTAAAATTAACTCAAACCCACTGCTAACCAGTGTCTCTTTCAGGTTCACATGGGCACACATATGTGGAACAGCGCACCTGCCCGGCGAGGCAGACGGCTTTCTGTGGATGGCCCCATGACTTTTCTCGGAAGCAATCCTGTAAAATTTCCAGAAATGTTTCCAAAAGATTTGGCGGCAAGGTCGGGAAATGGAGACCCCTCCAGCTTCTGGAATCAATATGCAGCGGCGCTCTCCAACGGCTTGGCCATGAAGACGAATGAGATTTCAGTCATTCAAAATGGCGGCATCCCCCCCATTCCTGGAAGCCTGGGCAATGGCAGTAGTTCCCCGATTAGCGGCTTGACAGGCAGCCTGGAGAAGCTCCAGAATTCTGAGCCTAACGCGCCTCTAGCTGGTCTGGAGAAAATGGCAAGCAGCGAAAACGGGTCTACCTTCCGTTTCACGCATTTTGTGGAAGACGGCAAAGAGATTGTAACGAATTAGGACCGCTGTTACGAACTATCCTGCAGAATATTGCAACCTAAGGTTGTGTGGGGTGGGGTGTGTTTTATTTTAATTTTTTTTGTTTGTGTTCTTTTTACTTTGTTTTGGCAAATGGACAAAACGGCTACGTTTATAAAGACATCCTTTTGTACTTTGTTCGACTTCTAGAGTTCTAAAATGGCTTATTTATTAGTGATATAACCTTTTTTTTTTTTTTTGCTTTGCGAACGTGCAAGCATTAACTTTGGTCTTCTGTATTTTGAACTAAATACTAATTGACTAGAGTGCTGTAAAACTTGCTGTAACATTTATGGCAACACAAGTCTGTTCGGTTAGGTGGTCTTGTTCCGACATTTAACTTATTTTCTATATCCAGTTTAACACGAACTTTCGGTGGCAATGCCATGCCTCCGTAATTACATTTCTCTCTTTCTCGCTCATAACTAAAGTCTGTATATGTGTATACTTCAATCCCGCTGGACGTGTTGTCAGCAAATATATTGTTAAATTCTCCGAACAGATTTTCACAAAGAATTGAAAAAAGAAAAATATGGACCATATAAAATTGAACTGTTTGAACCTTCACCATAGGCTCAGTTGTGTTTTGGGTTTTGGTTCTTCTAATATTTTTTTAAAAAATCTTGATTCTAAAATTAAAATGGCTTTAATTTTTTTTTTTGTAGATTTAACTCTTTCCCCCCCTCTCTTGAATTGTCCTTTGTATTGTGCTTTTTACTGGAGT
>JAJKFI010034187.1:0-11111 GCA_029204185.1 Lerista edwardsae | reverse complement strand
CTTAAAAATCAGTCATGGGCAACCTTTGTGAAGTCCTATTGATTTTTCTAAAAGTGTGCGTGTGTTTGTGTGGTCAATCTCGTGTCTGTTTCGGTGCAGTACTAAGGGGGGAAATAACCCAGCGGATTCCACTAAAATGCAGAAGGAAAGATACACGGCATATGGTTTCTTCTATAGCACACGTGGCCCTACATGTTGCAGGCTAGTTGTTCTGGGGAATGTGAGGGGGAATAATAGGGCTGTTCACACATGCTATTGTACATGTGTTCATCTTTAAAAGACAGCATGGGAACTGGATGCCTCAAAGGTTGAGTGCAGGTCACCCGTAGTGTTGTATGTATGTTGTGGGAACATCTGAGGATAGAGTTAACATCTGGATTACCATTGTGTAAACCTGTGCTGCTTGCAGTTTATGTGTGTTTGAATGTAATGTGTGAATAGAGCTTAGTCCTCCAGCATTTCCCAGATGAAAACTTGGACACACTCTGTCTCTCCTCTCTCTCTCTCTCTCTCTCTCTCTCTCTCCGCCACACACTCTATCCCTCCATCCCTGCCCAGCTCAGTTACACATTGCTGAAGGCCTGCATTGGTCGCAAAGCAAAGACAGTGTTTGTGTTCTGGTTAAATATATTGTTGAAGGACATGGTGATTTTATAACATGCTATCATGCTTAATAGTTCAGTATGAATGAAACCCAGCATACACAATTGTGGGCACCACTGCATGGTTCATAATGTTTAGGTGCCTTCAGAGTCCAATTGCACCTGTGCTTTCTTATCCCACCCATAGATGGGATTTGACTTCTAGGCATCCTCCAGGTTGGATGTAAAAACTCAACGCTTTAGAATGTGTATATGCTATTAATGACAGCATCAGCAACATTACAATTGGTTTTCAAGAACTGGACTGTATATCTATCCATCCATCCCTATTAGATATATAGTGGACCTGTCTTACCCCCAAGTCTGACATCCATGGAGCTCACTATCCACAGATGCTTGGGCGCAAAATGTTTCTAAAAGTAACAACTTCCTTCGCATTGCATCGCAAAATTGCACCGTTTGCAGGGCTTCAGAACAGTCTTCTTTGCTCTTATAAGCCACATCTCGTTTGTGCAACGCAATATAGGGCAAGCCAGGACCCAGAAGCAGCTTAGAGGAGCTAGGAGAGGGATGCCCTGCAGCCTTGCAAGTAGCACAACTTTGCAGCACAGTCATAAGGAAGCCTATTTCCTTACTCAATTTTACTTGTTAAAAGGTCTTAAGAGACTCTGGTATCTGTGGACATGCGGAACTAAAGCTCTGTGGCTACCAAGGGCCTACTGTACAGTTAAATCTGGAATGACAGTTGTACTGTAGAAGTAACAGAATGGGTCAGGATGGAGATTTTCTTAGGTGAGGTTTGATGAACTTTTGTGTGTCCGAACATTGCCTACACTTTCCATAGAGATCTGTGTTCCTGTAAAGTTGCTAATCTTGTGATCTCTTTCTCTCTTTTTTTTTGTCTCCACCTTATTGTCCTGATGTTCTAGGAGACACCCAGAAGGGTCCAGCAAATCGACCCACCAAGACGAAGGATGCCCATGTCTGCGGCAGGTGCTGTGCCGAGTTTTTTGAACTCTCCGATCTCCTGCACCACAAGAAGAACTGTACGAAAAATCAATTGGTCTTAATTGTGAATGAAAGCCCTGCTTCTCCTTCCGAAGCCTTCCCTCCGAGCTCCCCTGCTGATAATCCTGACGAACGGAGGAATGACACAGTTAATAACATGGATCAAGTAGACCACAGCGACCTTTCTGAGCAGAACAAACTTGACAAGGAAGAATCTATGGAGGCGGAAGCTTCCGGCGTTCCTAAGAGCACTAGTGGCGCGTCCCAGAATGTCAACAATAGCGTTGCAAGCAGTAATGGCTCCACCTTGGGTACCTCAGCTATAACAACCTCTCTACCTCAAATGGGGGATCTGGCGACTCTAGGCAACTTCTCGATGATCAATAGCAACGTCATCATTGAGAACCTTCAGAGCACGAAAGTGGCGGTGGCGCAGTTCTCGCAGGAGGCGCGGTGCAACGGAGCGTCCGCGAGCAGGCTGGCCGTCCCCGCCCTGATGGAGCAGCTCTTGGCTCTGCAGCAGCAGCAGATCCAGCAGTTGCATCTGATCGAGCAAATCCGTCACCAAATATTATTGCTGGCTGCCCAGAACGTGGACCCGCCAACCTCTCCTAGCCCGGCTCAGAGTGCGTTGCGAGCATCTGCCAACCCCTTGTCCACGTTGAGTTCCCATTTATCCCAGCAGCTGGCCGCGGCGGCTGGATTGGCACAGAGCCTAGCGAGCCAGTCTGCCAGCATCAGTGGTGCGAAGCAGCTTCCCCCTCTACAGCTACCTCAGAGCACCCCTGGCAACACACTGATTCCATCCAGTAGCGGCTCGTCTCCAAATATGACCCTGTCGGCAGCGGCAATGACGACACCGTCCTCTGACAAAGTGGTGGCAAGCGCTGGTGGCCCCCAGCTTGGCAATCCGCCAGCGACCGCATCCTCTTCACCAGCTTTTGCAATAAGCAGTTTATTGAGTCCGATCGCGACCCCTCTTCTACCTCAACCTGCCCCGAGCAACTCTGTTTTCCCCAGTCCTTTGTCGAACCTTGGAACCCCCGCAGAGGATTTAAGCTCACTGGCTGCGCTGACCCAGCCGAGGAAAAGTAAGCCACCCAGCGTCCCCGCCTTTGAACCGAAGAGCAGTTCCGACGAGGCGTTCTTTAAGCATAAGTGCAGGTTCTGCGCAAAAGTGTTTGGGAGCGACAGTGCCTTGCAGATCCATTTGCGTTCTCACACTGGGGAGAGGCCGTTCAAATGCAACATCTGTGGAAACCGGTTTTCCACCAAGGGGAACTTAAAAGTCCACTTTCAGCGTCACAAAGAGAAATACCCTCACATTCAAATGAACCCCTACCCGGTGCCGGAGCACTTGGACAATATTCCGACCAGTACAGGTATTCCCTACGGCATGTCGATACCACCGGAGAAACCGGTCACCAGCTGGCTGGACAGCAAGCCAGTGTTATCAACTCTGACGACATCGGTCGGCCTCCCCCTCCCACCCACAATTCCAAGCTTGACTCCTTTCATCAAAACAGAAGAGCCGCAGCCGATCCCCATCACGCATCCTTCGTCTAGCCCCCCCTGTTCTGTCAAAAGTGACTCTGGTTCCCTCGACCCCATGGGGAAAACCTCAAATGGGCATCTAGTTGAAGGGGACGTAGGGGTTTTGCTACCTTCCTTTGGCAAACCGGAAGATGCCACTCAGACGCCCGGCACTTCTGCCAGTCTGAACAGTAACGCAACTTCCCCCGGAGCGGATTCGGGTTCCAACAACGCGGTTGCTTTTACCAATCCGCTGATGCCGCTCATGTCGGAGCAGTTCAAGGCCAAGTTCCCATTTGGAGGCCTTCTGGATGCAACCCCAGCCTCCGAGACGTCCAAACTGCAACAACTGGTGGAAAACATTGACAAAAAGGCCAGCGACCCCAACGAGTGCGTCATCTGCCACCGCATTTTGAGTTGCCAGAGTGCGTTGAAAATGCACTACCGCACGCACACCGGCGAAAGGCCGTTCAAGTGCAAGATCTGTGGCCGCGCCTTCACGACAAAAGGCAACTTGAAGACCCATTATAGCGTTCACCGTGCCATGCCCCCACTGCGAGTCCAGCATTCCTGCCCCATTTGCCAGAAGAAGTTCACCAACGCTGTTGTGCTGCAGCAACATATCCGCATGCACATGGGAGGCCAGATCCCAAACACACCTGTGACGGAAAACTATCCGGAGTCCATGGAGTCTGACACAGGATCTTTTGATGAGAAGAACTTTGATGATCTGGACAACTTCTCCGATGAGAATATGGAAGACTGTCCTGACAGCAGCGTGCCGGATACACCGAAATCGGCCGACGCATCTCAAGATAGTTTGTCTTCTTCCCCACTGCCACCAGAAATGTCAAGTATTGCTGCTTTAGAAAACCAGATGAAAATGATCAATGCCGGGCTTGCGGAACAGCTCCAAGCCAGCTTGAAGTCCATGGAGAATGGGTCGGCGGAAGGGGATGTGTTGACGAATGACTCTTCATCCATCGGTGGAGACATGGATAGCCAAAGTGCTGGAAGTCCTGCTATCTCAGAGTCTACCTCTTCCATGCAGGCCTTGTCCCCATCCAACAGCACGACCGACTACCACAAGTCCCTGAGCATTGACGAGAAACCACCTCGAACGTTGACCAACGACTTGGCCAATGGTTGGCCTCCAGGCCTTCCAAATGGCGGCGCTTTGGACCTGACGTCGGGCCACCCCGAGAGGCTGATTAAGGAAGAGTCCTTGAGCATGCTGTTTCCTTTCCGAGACCGAGGCAAGCTTAAGAACACGGCGTGCGACATTTGTGGCAAAACGTTTGCTTGTCAGAGTGCCTTGGACATTCATTACAGAAGTCATACCAAAGAGAGACCGTTTATTTGCACAGTTTGCAATCGTGGCTTTTCCACAAAGGGTAATTTGAAGCAGCATATGTTGACACATCAAATGCGTGACCTACCATCACAGCTCTTTGAACCCAGTTCCAATCTTGGCCCAGCCCAGAACGCCTCTTCCTCGGTGATCCCTGTGAACTCGCTCGCCACCCTCATCAAGACCGAGGTCAATGGTTTCATGCATGGTTCTCCTCAGGACAGCAAAGAGACGTCGCCCGGCTTGCTTGCTTCTGGGCCCTTGCCGCCTTCCGCCACATCGCCGGTTTTGCTTTCGGCTCTGCCCAGGAGGACGCCGAAGCAGCACTTCTGCCACACGTGCGGGAAAACCTTTTCGTCCTCGAGCGCTTTGCAGATTCACGAGAGGACCCACACGGGAGAGAAGCCGTTTGCCTGCACGATATGTGGGAGAGCGTTCACCACAAAAGGAAACCTCAAGGTATGCTTTTTCCCCTTTTAGCATTTGACAGAGTCTCAGTACTCAGTTTTGGTTGGCTTTCCTTGTGTTGCCTTTGGCATCTGGGTTGGGCCTTTGTAGTATTGTGGTAGCTGTGCGTTGTTGCTGCATTGTGCATTTGCTTTGCATTTTGCTTCCGCAAATGCTATTGCTGGGTGCACACCAGCCTTGCATGCCCCAGAAACCGAACATGTGGCAGATATAGATGTGGCGTTAAGCTCTGATTGGGCCAAGGTGTCATGGCATGTATGATATTGGTAGTGGGTTACAGTAACCCATCGGGGGTACTGCCCCTACTGAAGTCCTACTGCTCTGTGAGACACTCTGACACTGGTGGTAAGGATGCTGGGCCAGCCAGTGCCAATCAGTGGTGTTCTTACGGGGGGAAAACACTAAGGGTGCAATCCTATCCTGGAGTTGGGCCGGCACAGTTAGGCCAGCACAGTTTGGCCAGCACAAGGGCCACCGTTAAGCGCATTTGGACCACTCTCAAGAGTCAGAGAGGCCAGCACACAGACATGCGCCATCCTCCCTGACTCTGAAAGTGGTCCAAACATACTTTATGGTGTCTCTTTCGCCGGCCAAACTTGGCTGGACTAACTGTGCCGGCCTAACTCCAGATTAGGATTGCATCCCAATTCTGCTACAGGAGGTTGCACCAACAGGCCTTTGTGGAAAAGGTGGGATTTGAAGGCAGATGTAGTATGCTTGCACAGGTGTACTAGAAAGCCATTCTTGGCATGGGTGTGCCTCCTCCCCATAGCCACATGTTCATGGGCTCTTCTACATAAAATGTGCATGGCCTACACATGCAGTTTCCACACTGGAGGCTGTGTGCACAAATTCCCTCCCTGTCCCGAGCAGTGCTTGCTGTTTCTTTGCAGCACTTTCAAGCCAACCGAGTGCAGTTGCGTCTGTTGCTCCGCCTCCCCGAAAGCTGTCCGGCAGGATGTCTGGGCAGATGCAACTGCCCGGAGTGCCCCTGGCACCAGATCGGCTTGAGAATGGAGCGGCTCTGCAGAAGAACAGTAAGTGCCCCTCCCAGGCTGGGAGGAAGTTCTCCAGACTCTGGATGTGGCCTGCAAGCCAGGTGAGGGTCTGTAAACCCAAGTCTGGTCAGGGCGTCGTGTTGCTAGTTGTATGTCTTTCTGACTTGATGGTTCTGTGGCACAAAACACTGGTGTAATCCTTGCCAATGCATTTTGCTGTGCAATGCTGAGAAATGCAATTTAGTAGCTTCTGTCCATGCGACAGGTAGCAGAAAGTTGTGCATTGGGAACAGATGGCAGGACTTGGGCACCTCGATGTGTGTGTTTGAGATTGCACCAGGATTTAAAATAACGCAGCTGAATTGTGCAGGGTTAAACTCAGCGACGTCATGCAGCCGGAACGCTGGGCGGGAGGAACGGGTGAGCGGCAGCCCGCCCGTTGCGTTCCGGTCCATTTCGCCATCTTCCCCGCGGGCTGCCGCTCACCCGTTCCTCCCGCCCAGTGTTCCGGCTGCATGACACCGCTGGTTAAACTGCCTTTCTGAGATCCTCACCGTCAGTTTTTGAGAACAAGGCACTCACCCTCATTGAGGCAAGGCTGACGAGGAAACCTTAGAATATGTGTTTGCTCAGGTTTCTGCTGTGGTCTGAGCTATATAGGTGACCTGAAGTTGTTGGTCCCTTACCTCAGACCTGCATTGCCCTTATCCTGGTGCTGGACAGGTTGGTTAGGGTTATACCCTAAGATATGCTTAAATAAAACCAATCAAGACCATTAAAATAAAAATAACAATAAAGATAAAATAAATAATAAGATAAATAAAACAGTATAATAACTTATAAAACAGTGGTCTACAGCCCAGGGGCCAAATCCTGCCACAAGATTTTATCCAGCCCACGGCAACTTAAAATAGTTGACATTTTTATAATTTTTACTCATTATGTATCATTTCTCAGTTTAAGCATCAGGTTGTTTCTTTGTCAGTGTCGCATTTCTCTCTTGTTCTGAATCTTATCATGATTACAAAAAAAGATATACGTAAAACATATTCATCCATTTCAAGTTCACTCATATAATAATAATAGTAGTATTTATATACTGACTTTCTTTGGTCATTAGATTGCTCCTCTGACTTTAATTCAAGGCAGTTTACACAGGCAGGCTTTATTTCTCTAAACCCGCAAGGGTTTTTTACAAATTACAAAGAAGTTCTGTCTTTCAAGAACTACAACATACAGATGAAACTTTCGTGGTCTAGTCCTTCTTTCTGGCCGCACGATTGCCTTCCTGCTGGCTGACAGATGGCTTCTCTGCTCCCACCAAAGAAACAGCTGGCCCAGCACAACTCCTCTCTCACAGGCAGCTGGAGACAGCTTAGCTCTTATCAGTTGCAATTCTCAAGGTCTGCCGCTCACGGAAGCTTCCGGTGTTCTCGAACTGGTGACCTTCGGATCGATCTTCAGGCAAACGGAGGCTTTAACCCTCTCGACTAAACCTCCTGCCCAAATGACTAAACCTCCGCAGCCAAATATAGCCTGCGAAAATGTGTAAAATATACAATGTGGCCCTCAAACTGAAATGTTTGGAGAGCCCCTGCTATAAAATAATGTCAGGCAGCATAAAAGTTAAAGGTAGTTATGAACAGGGCTGAGAAATTGCTCTACTACCCGGGTGGGCCCTTGAGTTCAAAGGCTGTGAACTGGTTAGCAGTTCACCCCCTCTTCAGGTGGTCAGCAGTAGCCCCTCTTAAAACTCCCGGACCCTTGATGACTGGCCAGGTATGCAGGCCTCCAACACCTGCTCTTCTTGCAAAACCTACTATGTGTACTGCTATGTGTACGCTCTTTTCACTTGCTTGACATAAACGTGCTGTGCAGATCGATAATTCAACCATAACCAATTACCTCTATCTAGGTTTATGTTGGTGAGCAAACGGTTCTTACTGGCATCCATCTATTCTTAGAACATGGGTGGAATGCTTCCTAACTCTGTATGCCTTCCTCAAGAGACTGGATTGGCCGATAGGAGAGGACGGACAAGTTTCGGACACCTGCCCTACGCACATGAAGCCTACCCAGTTGATACAGGATGCTTTTGGCATGTCCAGAATGGGCAGGTTTAGATTAAAGGCAGCTGAAGACAATAACTGACAAAGCGACAGAGGTGGATATGAACAGATGAAAGAAAATATTTCTTTATCTAACATGTAATTTGTGGAACTCCTTGCCACAGGAGGTGGTGATGGAGTCTGGCCTAGGTGCCTTTAAAAGGGGATTGGACAGATTTCTATAGGGAAAGTCCCATCACAGACTACAGGCCATGATAGGTGGTGCAACCTCCTGATTTTAGAAGTAGGATTCCTCAGAATGCCAGGGGCAAGAGAGTTGCAACAGGATGCAGGCATCTTGTTGTCTTTTGTGCTCTCTGAGGCATCTGGTGGGCCACTGTGAGATACAGGAAGCTGGACTAGATCAGTCCGTGGCCTGACCCAGCAGCCAGTTCCAGTTCTTATAAGCCCCAATTAGGTCTTTGGGCAATGTATAAGCCCCAATTAAGTCTTTGACCGGAGAGCGCATGGTGACTATAAGGGAGGTACATTTACAAAAAGTGGTTGATTTATGGTTGATAGGAGAAACACAGACTGTATTGGGGTCAAACCAGATGGACTTATTATTGGTCTTGATTGATGTGAATGGGGAACATATCCTGGGGAAAGATGGTCAGCTTCTGTATTTCTTGGGTGGGAGGGAAGATAAAATGTTGTATTCTCCAGGCAACAGTCCAACAGGTTGGGCTGCAGGCAACTCTACCAATAGAGGGGTGTGTGTGTGTGTGTGTGTGTGTGTGTGTGTGTGTGTGTGTAACTCTATCTATTATTTTAGTATTGCCTGGCCCCAGTTACGTAAATGCATGTGTTTGTATGTTCTGCATTTGTTCTATATAAGAAGAGCAATGTTGCTTTAAAAAGCATTGCTGGTTTCTCTCTTTTATAACTTGAAAAAATAGTCTCCCTTGCAAGTGAAACAGCAGATGAAACTCTTGAGTGTACCTTGACCAAAATCTGATATCTATTGCATCTATATCTTGCCTTTCTTCCATCCTGGAACTCAAGGCAGTGTACGCAGAGTGTCTCCTGGCCAATCACTGACCAGCTCCAGACCTGCTTAAATTCAGCAAGGCGGTTGTATCATGTGACTCTGGACCATGCTTTAGGCCTGGCAGAGATTGGACAAAGTTGGATTTTGCGCGGAGGGTTGTGTGAGTTAATAGCCAATGTGTTGTCAATAGACCATCCTTGCCCTAGGTCAAAAGCAGAGAAAAGCACCCCCAGCGCGAACAGCACTTTCCGTTCCATCGGGAGTGCTTCTGAAGATCCTGATTACAGCACCCAGGGGCAGCGGCGTCATGCAGCCGGAACGCTGGGCGGGAGGGACGGGCGAGCGGCAGCCGCTCACCCGTTCCTCCCGCCCAGCGTTCCGGCTGCATGACACCGCTGCCCAGGGGGCTTTGCAGTTAGCCACATCCAGGGTCCCACATGCCTTGCACGTGGAGTCCCACACAGAAGTGGCTGGTGGCGAGGACCCCCGGATGCTGCAATCTGGCATCCAGTAAGATGTGAATGATAAGAGCCATTCACGCTGGGGAAGGATCGGGTGGATGCCGGATCTGGCCCATAGGTCGGAGTTTGGTAGCCCCTGCCCCAGGTAGTTATATTTCTGTCTTGTGGTGCATAAGATTCTCCTGCCACTATTTTATCCTTGCAACAACCCTGCGAGGTAGGCTAGACCGAGAGATGACAGTGGCCCAAGGTCCCCGGTGATCGCCATGCGCAGAGTGAGGATTTGAAGCAGTTCACACTGAAAGGGACCCCACTTAGGAATGTACCATGCTCCTGCCGTTGAAAAGCTGTTGTTGACCCACCTAAAATTAACTCAAACCCACTGCTAACCAGTGTCTCTTTCAGGTTCACATGGGCACACATATGTGGAACAGCGCACCTGCCCGGCGAGGCAGACGGCTTTCTGTGGATGGCCCCATGACTTTTCTCGGAAGCAATCCTGTAAAATTTCCAGAAATGTTTCCAAAAGATTTGGCGGCAAGGTCGGGAAATGGAGACCCCTCCAGCTTCTGGAATCAATATGCAGCGGCGCTCTCCAACGGCTTGGCCATGAAGACGAATGAGATTTCAGTCATTCAAAATGGCGGCATCCCCCCCATTCCTGGAAGCCTGGGCAATGGCAGTAGTTCCCCGATTAGCGGCTTGACAGGCAGCCTGGAGAAGCTCCAGAATTCTGAGCCTAACGCGCCTCTAGCTGGTCTGGAGAAAATGGCAAGCAGCGAAAACGGGTCTACCTTCCGTTTCACGCATTTTGTGGAAGACGGCAAAGAGATTGTAACGAATTAGGACCGCTGTTACGAACTATCCTGCAGAATATTGCAACCTAAGGTTGTGTGGGGTGGGGTGTGTTTTATTTTAATTTTTTTTGTTTGTGTTCTTTTTACTTTGTTTTGGCAAATGGACAAAACGGCTACGTTTATAAAGACATCCTTTTGTACTTTGTTCGACTTCTAGAGTTCTAAAATGGCTTATTTATTAGTGATATAACCTTTTTTTTTTTTTTTTTGCTTTGCAAACGTGCAAGCATTAACTTTGGTCTTCTGTATTTTGAACTAAATACTAATTGACTAGAGTGCTGTAAAACTTGCTGTAACATTTATGGCAACACAAGTCTGTTCGGTTAGGTGGTCTTGTTCCGACATTTAACTTATTTTCTATATCCAGTTTAACACGAACTTTCGGTGGCAATGCCATGCCTCCGTAATTACATTTCTCTCTTTCTCGCTCATAACTAAAGTCTGTATATGTGTATACTTCAATCCCGCTGGACGTGTTGTCAGCAAATATATTGTTAAATTCTCCGAACAGATTTTCACAAAGAATTGAAAAAAGAAAAATATGGACCATATAAAATTGAACTGTTTGAACCTTCACCATAGGCTCAGTTGTGTTTTGGGTTTTGGTTCTTCTAATATTTTTTTAAAAAATCTTGATTCTAAAATTAAAATGGCTTTAATTTTTTTTTTTGTAGATTTAACTCTTTCCCCCCCCTCTCTTGAATTGTCCTTTGTATTGTGCTTTTTACTGGAGT
>JAJKFI010034186.1:0-33555 GCA_029204185.1 Lerista edwardsae | reverse complement strand
AACTTCTGGAAGAGGCCGGGTCTTCGCAGCACGACCATTTTTTTTTTCTTGTTCGGAAATTGAAGGTGAACCCGCTATAGTTTTGGCGACTGCTTTGGAAATATTTTATTAATATAAATTAGACCTCCAGGCACCAAATCAAATATAACTGAAAACATAACTTGCTGGAGCTAAATTGCCTAATAAATGTAACTGTCAGGAATGCCAAAATACACGCCCCTTCCTGGCATCCTTCTCTACTAAGTGGGGCCACTGGCATGAAAGTCATATTTTTTAACAGACTTGGTCTTTGCTCTAAAGTCATAGGTCCTCACCTAGAGAAGAGAAGTTAATGGTGCTCGAGTTCCATTTAAATGAATGGGATTTAAGTGTATTACAAAGACTTCTAGAGTCATGGAAGGGAGCTACAAGGTCATCTAGCCCAACCCCCTGCCTGTAGCAGGAAATCCTCCTAGAGCATCTCCAGCAGGTGCCTGTTAAGACTCTGCTTGAAAGTCTCCAGTGAGGGAGAAGCCACCACCTCCTTCGGCAATCTGTTCCACCGCCAAACCACCCTTACTGTCAGGAATTTCTGCCTGATGTCCAACTGGAATCTCTTGCAGTTTGTACCCATTGGACCTTGTTCGGCATTCAGAGGCAGGTGAGAACAAATTTGTAGCTTCTTCCAGAAGACACCCCTTCAGGTATTTGAAGAGTGCTATCATATCCCCCCTGCTTGTTGCAAATTTGGGGAAACGGGATATTTTTACTGCCTTTTTGTCCTCTTTTTCCCTTCCCAGACTCCTCCAGATTTGCTCTTTTATTCCAATGATTTTGCAGTGACCCCAAAGGGTTGAAACCTTCCTTCTTGTCTCACCCCCCCAACGCACACTTGCAATGGGTTTATGTGTTGATTTGATATCCAGATGTGACAGCGAATACTGGTGCAATGAGAAGAGGGGGAGGAAACACACACACACACACACACACACACACACACACACAAGAGCTACAGTGATCAATGGATGGCCCAATCAAAGCTGAACAGATAGGCAGGCAGTTGTTCCCTGTTTGATACCAAAGGTGTTTTATTTCCCATCCCTTTTTGGTGTCACTGAAAGAATGCTTCCTACGTGTGGATTAATTAAAACGTAAACATTAAATATTGATTGATGCATTATCAGCATGGAGCAGTTGCCTCCGCTCAGATTGATTTCCAGAGTGATTTATTGTCATATTTGTGGAGTCATTTCACTTGATAACAAAGGGAGTCGGCCGGGTACCTCTGCTGCTTTCTTGCGCTGGTCGACTCCATTCAGTGGCTTTTTGCCCTTCTCTTTTCAAGCATCCTCACCACCGAGACTTTTCATACTGCTGCAATATCTGACAACATACAAAGGGTGCCAAAAGGATAAGATTACTCCCCGCAGACTGCATGCATTTTTCCCCAATGCTACCTCTTTCATTGCAACTACTGTACCTTCCAAGCCCAACCAAATCTCAAATGTGATGGAACAAAACCAAACAAAAATAAATATTGATAGGACGTAACATTCTAAATGGAAGCTTGAAAATGACTTGGAACTCACAAGGAGCTGAAGGACTGTTCTCAAATAGTTATGGGGGAGGGAAGTGGCACATCGAGTGCACCCAGATGTTCACAATTGATAATGTGTGAAGAAAAATGACAAGGTTAATCTCTCTCCCCCCTAAAAAAACACCTAGATTTTACCATAGTATATGGACTGCAAGCGAGAGATTACATGTCCAAATCCTTTCTTATGAAGGGGGGTAAAATACCTTCTGCACATAGAAAGATAGCATGTTAGAGAAAAGCCTAGTCCTTTACATGCTAGTTTTCTACGTGCAGGAAATTTGGTTTCATGGGGCATCATTCAAACCCCCCACCTATGGTCTCCAATATGGGACAGTTCTGGAACTGTGGGCAGTGTCGACAGTTGATTGGGAGTGCCCCAGCAAGCCCCACCCAGCACCAAAATGCTCAGTAGGTTCACCCTCTCACTCTCCAAGGGGACAGCATTTGTCTGCCTAAGCAAACATTTAGGCCGGCACAGTTAGGCCGGCCTGGAGTTAGGCCGGCACAGTTAGGCCAGCAAAGTTTGGCTGGCACAAGGGCCACCATAAATTGCTTTTGGACCACTCTCAGAGTCAGGGAAGATGGCTCAGCTCTGTGTGCTGGCCTCTCTGACTCTGAGAGTGGTCCAAATACGCTTTATGGTGTCCTTGCGCCAGCCAAATTTTGCTGGCCTAACTGTGCCAGCCTAAATCCAGGTTAGGAGTGCGCCTTCAGTGTGATGCAGATGTGAAGCGGGGAGCAAGGATTTGGCACTGCTCTTCTGGATACAGATTTTTTTTTTCCCTGCGTACAAACTTTGGCGTTTGTTGCCATCCAAATCACTCCAAAGAGCACCCTGGCGCGAAGTGAGATGTAATCCTCAAGTCCCATTCTGGTTCAAAGGTACATGATTAGTGTACCCATGTGCTCTCTTCAGGGAAGATGCTTCTAGCCAACCCATGAATAGCACCCCTGAATGGAAAGCTCAGTGACCCTGGTGGTGACAAAAGAAATTTATTCATGAAATCGCTTTGTTATACATTAACAAAACTCCCGCTCCCTGTTACATACATTGGCCACATTTTTCACCGTGATTTAGCATTGGGAGAATGAAGGCCAGTCAAAGCCCCAATGGAATCAATCATACACGGAGGGGACAAAAAAAGAACTGTAATCAGAAACTGCTGTTCTGGCTTTGGCTAAGCAGTAAAACATTAACCTTAAAACGAGCACAGCAGCAACAAAACAACAAGCCAGGGGAAAAAAAATTTGCAGGAGGTAATTTCACTGCTCCACCAGATGAGAATGCTAGCCAAAAGTTTCCCAGCGTGGGGAAATGGCTGTTGGATGTGCTTTTGAGCAGTGGCTGGATGGCTAAAACAGGAGAATTGCTGTGAAATGCCATCTCTCCAAAACGACAAGATCCTGCTGTTTTGAAGCAGGCTGGATCAGAAGGAATAAGCAGTAGCCAAGTTGAATGCTTGCGTTTCTTGTTGTTGGGATATGAATCCACTATGCAAACGAAGCTGGGTTTTGCTGCCATAGCTCCCAGTGGCATCACTAGGAGTTGTGGGAGTTGCGGACACCATAAATGTGTTTGGACCACTCTCAGAGAGGCCAGCACACAGACGTGCGCCATCCTCCCTGACTCCGAGAGTGGTCCAAACGCACTTTACGGTGGCCCTTGTGCCAGCCAGACTTTGCTGGCCTAATCGTGCCGGCCTAACTCCAGGTTAGGATTGCTCCCTGAATGCCAATGCTTAGGCAGTTCCAAGCTCTACTTGCACCTAAGAGTTCAACATCTGCATATCCAGTAGCTCTAATATCTGCAAGTGGCTCTCATAATCTGCAGTGGAATGCATGAACCAACTTTGCTGAGGGCTCCCCATGACTACTGTTCCACCGCAGAAAGCAGAACATGCCCCTTTGGCACAGCTATGTCCATGCTACAGAGTTGGTTAGGGGTATGCCCTGAATCGCATTGGGCTTGCGGTGATACAAACATTTTCGGCAAGGCCTGTTTCCACCTGGCATTACAGCCATCAAAGTGATGTGCGAGCATCAATTGGCTCTTGATCCATGGCTGAATGTGTAAACTCAAAGTGTGGAATCCAACGTCTCGAGGTTCATTCCCCTTTAGCCAAACTGCCCACTCGAGAAAGGGGTGTCCTACACTGACCCGTATGATGTGGACCTGACCCCTTGGGGTGAATCAAGAAGGCTGCAAGGATACAAGGAGAAACATCTGCAAGTGTTCAAGAGAAGCCAAAGGAGTTCCATGAAATTATGCAGGGGTGCAATCAGCATTTATCTCACTTGGAAGTAGCTCCTTTGGACTGCTGTTCCATTCAACGGCACTTGCGAAACAGCCCTGGTGGTGGGTTTAATCCCATTTCGCTCAGTTCCCAGGAGCACTCCTACCTCAGTGCCACATCGTAAGGAGCCAAGTAGGATTAGCAGATATGAGCACAGCAGAGGATGAAGTCATGGAAAGATTGAGCCTCTTTTACAGAGAGGAGGACGGGAGGGGGAAAGACCTCACTTCACTGGCTGTAAAATTGTATTAGACCTGCAAGGTGTGGTTGATGACGTGGTCATCCTAGCTGAAGATCACACTATTGGGGTGTTCGTGGTGTCGGTCCACTTCTGAGGCAGGGTGACGCTCCGGATTTGGTCCGTGAACAGAGAATGGGGAGACGGACGGTGGACTGGCATGTGTACCCAGAGAACCCCATGCTTGTGCACTGCATCCAACTGCCTGCCCTCCGTTGCCCAGTTGGCTATTGGCTCGGCCTCTCACACCTTTCTAGATTGCTCTGCAGGTGCCGGGGAGGAATTGGGAGGGTGGGGGTGGTGCCTGCCGACACCCTCCCAGATTTCAATGTCAAGAACTTCAGTGGTCACCATCACCCTTCCCCTTCTTGATCAAGAAGAAGGCAGAGGGGGGAACAGTTGGAGCTCTCACCAGGCAAGAGCTGGAAAGAGCTTCCTCCACTTTTGCCCCTGTTTCTGGATCACTCAGTGGCTGGGAGCAGCCAATCCTGCACCTCAAGTGGAACATGGAATACCCCTCCCATGGGAAGAAAAATGTGGGACCTTTAACCCACAGAACAGGAGCCTCCAAACTACGGCCCTCGGGCCGGATCCGGCATAAGCCTTCCCTGTCATGGGTGGTACAGATCATTCTATCACGCAGCTGCTCCATTTTCCAGCCAATTGGCATTCTAGGCATTCTAGATATTCGCTCTAGACGCTCTAGACATTTGCGTCTATGCTTGGTCATCCCAGAAGGCCAGGAATAGATGCAGATGCTTAGAGTATCCCTGCCAGCTGATTGGCTGGAAAATGGAGCAGCAGCACGATGGAATGATTCACGTTCCTTGGGATGGGGAAGCCTTTCTCCACACACAGCACTCTATGGTTCGGAGACTGCTGCCATAGAATGAGTGGGTGGGGGCTGTATTCTATGCATGATATCAGTGATATGATTGGTTAAAGCCAAGCCCAAGGGGCTTTGTAATTCTGCAACATCCCATAGGGGAGTGAAGGAATGGTGGAATGAAGGAAGGAAGCCGCAAAGAATCGACTATTCCCCCAAGTTTTTCTCTCCTCTTGATTCCCTAGCAGAAAAGTGACAATATCTCACATGCCAAACCCAACTTGTTTTGCATACGATATAGAAAACTGCAGGCCTTAGCATTTTGCAGAGATTAATTAGTTGGTCTTCAATAGCAGTCAGATCTTAATTCAAAGCAGAGTTGCCTGCCAATTTTTAAACTTTTCGTTAGTGGGAAGTTAAACGTGATCATTTATTTTTCCCCGCATTTGCCCCTAATCTAGATCCCAACACTGGCCTCGACTTGACAAAAGTTTGTGTTTCCAATGGGTGTGTGAGTCCACCTGCTTTCATGTATTTTTATAACTCTCGACGAATGACAACCATCCATCAAAACCCAAGATATTCCCTTTCCAAAAATTACTTTTCTTTCTTTTCTTTTCTTTTCTCTCTCTCTTTTTTTTTTCTGCGCTGGCAATTACAAGTTGCCCTGAGTGTCTTTGGTGTGTTATTTCCTGAAATTGTATGTAATTGGATTTGAAAAGACTGAAGCGCAGTTTTGAAGTTTGCTAAAAGCATGCTTTCCTGATCACCACTTACATCATGTTATTTTACACTTCCTGAAAATGGAATATCTTTGATAATAAATGCAAATTAGGGGGCAATAAATTACAAGTCAACCAATGTCTGATTATATGGAATATAATTAACTCCAGATTCGTTCGCACAGTGTTTATCTTAATAATCATTCCCTGTACAGTAACAGACTTCAAACTTCCTTGTTTCTTTTTTGATTTTTTACTTATTTTTATGTACATTAAAAAAATCAAAGCATAGAATTAAGCTCAAAAACAAAGTAGTATATATTTTTTTAAAAAAAATTTTAGATGAAGATGAAAACATGTTCTTTTCAAGCATTTATTATGCCAAGTATTTGACCAGATAAATTCCTTCTATAATAGTTTATGATGGTTAACAATCATGCATAATATTTGTGGAAGGCTTTTTGAGTGCAAAGCCCTTCACACATTGTGTCTTGATAAAATCCTGATAGCAGCCTTCAGGGCCATTCTAAGATAGGAATCTGCCAGTGCAGCATGTCGCAAATGTGCCATAAAGCACAGTGGTGACTACTCTAGAGCAAGCAGCATCCAGCGTCTCAACTCGTGGATTGCGACTCAGGCTTGGGACGGCAGAACAAATAATGGGGAAGAGGAGGGCCAAACAGTGGGTGGGACAGGCTGCCTGTGAGAGAGGAGTTGTTTTGGGCCAGCTGTTTCTTGGTGAGAGCAAGAAGTCGTTTATCAGCCGGCAGGAAGGCAGTCATGCGGCTAAGAAAGAAAGGCTGGACTTGAAAGTGTCATCTGAATGTAGCAGTTCTTGTAAGATTAGAACTTATTTGTGATTGTAAAAAACCTTTGGGTTTAGAAATGCCTGCCTATGTAAATCACCTTGAATAAAGTCAAAAGAGCAATCTAATGACCTAGAAAGGCGGTATATAAATACTAAGTATTATTATTGTTGTTATTATTGTTATTATTGTTATTATTGTTATTGTTGTTGTTGTTGTTGTTATAGTATTATGTGTGCAGAGAACTGCACACACAGTGGGGCTTACTTGTGAATCAATGTGCATCAGATAGCTGTGCATCACCTCTCTCCTCCTCTCCATATACAGGTGTCCTTCAGTATCCACCAATCCAGTATCCATGAATCTGCCCATCCACAGTAACCAGGTGAAGACAGGACGGTCGAGGCCCTTTTGTTCCCTTCATTTTCTTTGGCCAGGAGCAGAGTTCCGCCGCGTTCTCCCGAATGCTGGGAATGAGCTTTCTCGCTGTCTCTTGCTCGTGCCTTGGCCACAGCTAGTAATTCCAGACCTCGCCATGAGAGCCTTCTCAAACTGTCCCTTGGTGATTACTGTAAGGCCTTAGACAAGTAAGACTATCCAAAGGCAGACAAAGGTCACACTATGGTGGAAAGTGGTCTGATTTTTATCCAGGAGATGGATGCTTGCATTGCTTTCTCTCCCCCTTGCCTTTCCCCTTTTTTTTTGGCAATTCGACAGCAGAGGTTATAAAATGTACTCACAACCACAGATAGCAAGCCAGATCGAGTTAAGAGTGGCACACCACAGTGCTTTATCCAGTGTGTGTGGGGTTTACCTAATGCAATAATAAATCAGGGGAAAAGGGGAGGCATTTGATACATTTTCAGGAAAACCCATGCACAGAAAACATTTTCTTCTTTCTCTGTCATTGAAATAGTCAAGGGTTGCTTGCTTGGCATTTAAGCCTCTGAACTGGTCTTTTAATTCCACAAGTGTGCCAAACGTGAGCCCTGCTGGATCAGACCAAAGGCCCAGCTTCTTGTCTCTCACAGTGGCCGGCCAGATGCCTCAAGAAGCGCACAAGTCAGCAAGCTACCCATATCCTCTTGCCACTCCTCTGCATCTAGCATTTAAAATAGAGCCTACCTCTAGAACCAGAAGGTTGCATTTACAATCGCTGTGATGGACATTTCCTTCCTCCATAAATCTGTCCAACCCCATTTTAAAGGCTTCTAGGCCTGGAGCCATCACCACATCCTGTGGCAAGGAGTTCCAAAGATTAATTGCATGCCAGGTAAAGAAATATTTCCTTTTGTCTGTTCTAACTCCTGAGATTCAATTTCTGTGGATATCCCCTGGTTCTGGTGCTGTATGAGAGCGAAAAGACCATCCCTTTATCCACCCTACCCAAGAGAACCTGGAAGTGACATCACAATGTCACGTGGTGTTGTGACATCATCACTGCCCTGGGCACAGGATTTCTTGGTATTCCACTTCCCGAAATTTTAGAGGAGGGAAAACTTTCCAGGGGGTTAACCCTTTTTCCCAGAGAGAAGAGGGTTTCACCCTTTCCCTGGCACCATTTTCCCACCCACTACCTCCACCTCAAAAAAAATTCACACCTTCAAAGTTACTACTTGTCCCCCAAAATTGCTGTTTCTGTCTATGTGCATTTCACCCTCACTTCAGATCTTTTACAGGGTCACCATTCCTAGTTAGTTTAGTTTTGCCTTTTTTTTTTTTTTATCATCCTGCCAAAAGGGCAGAGAAAAGATAAATGACACTTTTTGCGACTTTTGCTGGCGGGGCAGACTTTTCCACTGCTTTGCTAAAGAGATCTATTAGTACAGCACAATGGAGAAACTTTGATAAATGCGTCGAGATTAAAGTTTGGACAATGCATTACAAGAAAACCATAAACCGCATTATTACTCACACATAAAACATTTCCTACTCGGGGAGCAGAACTGAATTTCTTCTCCGCAGGGGGCTCCTTCTCACCCTGATTTTCATTATTCACTTCCAATATATCTGCAACAGCCACAAAGGATTCTCCTCCTTCCAGTATTGCCTTAAGGCAACCAAGAGCCTCTTGGTTCTTTGGGACAAAAAGATCAAATCCACATGGTTTCATCAAGGAGGTATTGCAATTGACACCACACAAACTCTGTTGTTTTCTTGGGATGTGCTTCCTCCCCTCCCCGCCCCATATCTATCTCAATTCTCTACCCAACATGCCAGTATTGTTGTGATGGTCTTGGAAAGACATGGGAATGTCTACAGTACCAACATGTCAGTTTAATACTATTTTCTCTCTCACTCAAAGCAACCTGGGAATTGTAGTTTCAGGAATGTGCTGAGAAGGCTAGCCCTCTCTTTCAAACTACAGTCTTCTTGCTCTAGGGGCTGTAGAGGCCCATTTACCATGAACAAAGAAACATAAGAAGATCCCTGCTGGATCAGGCCAAAGGCCCATCTAGTCCAGCTTCCTGAATCTCACAGCAACCCACCAGATGCCTCAGGGAGCACACAAGACAACAAGATGCCTGCATCCTGTTGCCACTCCCTTGCACCTGGTGTTCTACTGCTACAAACACAAGGAGGTTGCCTATAGCCCATGATGGACTTTTTCTCCAGAAATCTGTCCAATCCCTTTTTAAAGGCACCTAGGCCAGATGCCATCACCACAACCACAACCTTGTCCATTTGCCCCTGGTACTTGTTCCCATGGGCTTGTTCTTGGAAGACTGCCCTGGTCTCTCATTGGCTGGTCAGTTGGCTAGCCAAATAGTGATTAATTCCAACCCTGGGGCAAAATATCAATACTGTATTTTTTTATTTAAAAAAATGAGAAATTGCTTGCACTTTGGGAGGGAGCAGCTGGGGTAGTTTCAGATGCTGCTCAAGGCTGGCAAATCCGAATAGCAAAACTGAATTCAGCATTTTCTGTTTCACTCTGCAGCTGCTGGGAAGAGCTGGTCTGCTGAGCCAAATCAAAACAGCAACAGCGACTGCCGGTAAGAAAGAAGGGCGGGCAGGCCCCTTTGCAAGCCAATCGACCGGATTTCCAGATCTCTCAATGTGCCCTCGCTGAACTCTGTAGTTGTCACTTGCAGGGCCAGCCTTAAGCCAATGTGACCAATGTCATCACATGGGGACCCGCCCAGCGGCGTCATGCAGCTGGAACGCTGGGTGGGAGGAACGGGTGAGCGGCAGCCCGCCTGTTGTGTACTGCTCCGTTTCGCCGTCTTCCCCGCCCCCGCGGGGGAGGGGAAGACGGTGAAACGGAGCGGTACGCAACGGGTGGGTTGCCACTCACCCGTTCCGGGGGTGGGGAAGACTGCGAAACGGAGCGATATGCAACGGGCGGGCTGCCGCTCACCCGTTCCTCCCGCCTAGCATTCCGGCTGCATGACGCCGCTGGGCCCGCCCCAGCACAGCAAGCATATCGCCTGCTGCTACAGCCGGGGTCTAAAGGTGGAGGATCTTTAAGGGCACTGACTCCCACGTTGTCATGCTTCAGATAGACTGCTCCTGCAGAGGCGTCGGCCACTGAGGTAGGCACCAGCCACCTTTACGGGGCTGCGTGGATCTGTGCCTGCTGTAGAGCAGGCGCAGGTCCAGACACAGTGTGGCCTGAATTGGGGCCGCTTGTTGGTTGCACCTAATAGCTGCATCCAGGCTCCATTCCCCTCCCTGTTCCACCCAACCCACCAGAATGCCGTTCTGCCCTCCCTCCCACTTCCCCCGCCCAGAATAGCCCCTGCGCCAGCCAAAGTTGGCTGGCGCCGGAGCGGCTTACCCTGGGCATGCTCCAGAAGTGCAGGGCTGACACAACTGCCTGTGTTGGCCCTGCGCCAGAAGCACTGGCACAGACCTGCTTTATGGCACGTTCACGGCAGCGCTCAGCTGATGCAAGTGGCTTGGGGGGGGATTGCGCCCTAGGCCCCACAGTGGGACTTAAAAAGGTAAAGGTAAAGGTTTCCCCACGACCGGATGGTCTAGTCGTGACCAACTGTAGGGGGCGGTGCTCATCTCCGTTTCTAAGACTGTAGAGCCGGCGTTTTGTCCGAGGACAAGCTTCCGTGGTCATGTGGCCGGCATGACTCTACACCGTAACGCACGGAACGCTGTTCCCTTCCCACCAAAGTGGCCCCTATTTATCTACTTGCATTGAGGTGCTTTTGAACTGCTAGGTTGGCAGGAGCTGGGACAAGTGACGGGAGCTCACTCCGTCGCGCGGTCTTGAACTCCCAACCTTCCGGTCAGAAAGCCCAGCAGCAGCAGTTTAACCCGCTGTGCCACCATGTCCCAAATGGTAAAGGTAAAGGTTTCCCCATGACCGAATGGTCTAGTCGTGACCGACAGCGTTCACAGCAGCGCTCAGCTGATGCAAGTGGCTTGGGGGGGGGGTGGATTGCGCCCTAAGCCCCACAGTGGGACTTACTCCCAAGTAAACATGTGGGGGGATCTGCAGCCTCAGTTCTGGAGAAGACACGGTAAACTTCAGAATTTGGCAACGTGTCCTAAAATATTTACAAAATCAGCTTTAGAAAAAAGAAAAGAAAAAACCCGCTGCCTTCCTGTTTATAGCTTAGAAGAACTAGACAGTCTCTGAGTGAGCAATAATGGCATTTTTAAAAAAAAAAAATTCTATAAATCTCAGGCTGCTCTTCGGTTTCATAAAAAGGGAAATGAATACAAGAAAGGGGTGAGAAGGGTTGTGAAATTGACATCGCAGACATTGAAATCCTCACCGTAATCCTATTTACATGCCTAGTAGGATGTTATTGCTATTTCTGGACGTCTTGTATATAGAACACAGGCAGAAAGCGGCGGGCGAGTCCACAGGCCCTGTCCTTCGAGCCGGCTGGAGAAGATTTCTCATGTTACTCTGCAGGCTGGGAGGAAGCCCAGCTTAAGCAGTTTTCAAGCCTCATTGATTTCTAGTGGGTTGACATAGCCCGCCGCATCTCTAGTGAAATACCCAGCATTCTTCTGTGTGCACGTTCAAGTGGGTTGATCTGAGAACACCGTTAAGTGCATTTTGTGGGTAAGAAGGTGGGAAATTGGGTGTGGGAATGTAGGCATCAGCATATCGCGGAGCATTAGAGCACAATCCTAACCTGGAGTGAGGCTGGCAGAGTTAGGCCAGCAAAGTTTGGCCGGCACAAGGGCCACCGTAAAGCATGTTTGGACCACTCTTGGAGTCAGGGAGGATGGCGCACGTCCGTGTGCTGACCTCCCTGACTCTGAGAGAGATACAAATGTACTTTAAGGTGGCCCTTGTGCTGGCCTAACTGTGCCAACCTAACTCCAGGTTAGGATTGCACCCTTAGTCTTGAGATGATATTGCAGGGGGGAAACCATTGCTCAGAGCTCAAGCTCTCATGCAGAAGGTCCCGGGTTCACGGAAATGGAATCAGTCCAATCTTTACAGCTGAATCCTAGGTGGGTCGACTCAGGAGGAAGTCCCATTGTGTTCCATGGGGCCTACACCCAGGAAAGTGTGCAGAGGATTGTAGTCTAAGGCTGCAATCCCATGCTATCTAACAGTACCTTCCTAGGAGTAAGCCCTATTAAGCCTAATGAGGATCTCACTGTTGGTCTATCAGGAGCAAAAAATGTTACCTTCCACAAGAGCTTTTTCACATTCCTAGCCACTCTTTTGAATGGATTGTTTCAATGGACTTAAGCTTTTTGTTGTTTGTGGTGGTGGTGTTTGTTTAATAGGAAAAGATCTCCATTAGAAAAAGCCATCCACAATAGACTTTCTTACTACATTTTCAAACATCAAAATCCGAATTATGCAGAGGTTAAGCAGCCTGGTGGGTAAGTACGCTGGCCTTTCATGTCTTATTATGTCGTTGATTAGCTAATGTTTGTAAAGCACTTTGAAGATGAAAGGCAGCCATATAGGTTCCAAGTATCATTATCTCTGGAGACCCGGGTTCAACTAAGAGGTGCCTAATTACACATGCAATAAATTAGATTTCATGAATCATGGAATCCTGTTTTCTGTATTGTGTTCAAGCGTTCCTCCTTCTCCCAGCCAGGATAGTACATGGAAATAATTCTTCGAAATGGAGCCACAGATGGAAATTACTGGGTATGTACAATAAATGAATGGTGGGGGGGTTTTTTTCCCCTGATTTGGAGGAACAATCTTCCCCCTTAAATTTCAAAGGTGAACTGCCATTCTCAGAACATGATCCATGTATGGAAAACGACAGCCATGTGTAGCTCAGGCAGATCAGCTGAATGCACAAGCAGAAGGAAGTACAAGTTTGCAACAAATGCTTTGTGGATACACAAGTGAGACTGCAGGTATGTAGCCTTGTGCAAAATGGGAAGCCTCCTGATGGTGACTTTCATCCCATGGCTGGCTTGGATTGCACATGGCTGAGGACCTACCCAGAAGAAACATTCCCTTACCTTGGGGAGGCCTCCCTGATGACTACTCCATTGCAGAATACAGAACAGGCCCCACTGGAACATTGTCAGGGCTGGAAAGTTGGTTAGGATTGCGCCCTGACTCAAAAGGGGAGATACAGTAACAACAGCACCTTCATTGGGTACCCTATTTGTCTCTTCCTCTTCCATCAGTATCTGCTGCACCTGACAGCAAGAGGAGGAGGAGGTGGTGAAGGAGACTGTGGAGGAGGAGGAGGAGGAGGAGGTGATGATGATGATGATGATGATGAGATTGTTATAATCTCTTTTCCAATAATTTCAAAGCCTGTGCAAGAGAGGGTTTGGTGCTGCCTTATCAAAACCGAGTTCTTGATAGACGACTGCACAGCCTGCTGTCTTGCCCTGCAGCTCCTAAGGCCAGCCTTGCTTAGGCTGCCACCTCACAGGGTTGTCGTGATGGCGCACGTCTGTCTGCTGGCCTCTCCGACTCCGAGAGCGGTCCAAACATACTTGACGGTGGCCCTTGTGCCAGCCTAACTGTGCTGGCCTAACTCCAGGTTGGGATTGCGCTTACAGGGATGTACAGTATTTATGAATTGGGGTCATGGAATGGAAAAGGTTGAAGACCACTGACCTAAACCATAAAGTGAACATCCAATAGAAACCATTACATGCCATTCCTTAGCAGGCTCCACCTGGCCATATCTCATTTTCCTCCACCTTGGACATTAAAGGCCGAGTCTACGTATTGACAGGATGCCCAGACTCTCACCCAAGAGAAAGGTTATTTTGGGCTGTTTGGAACCAGCCAGCTTCATGGCATCCTGTCTGGGCGAAGCATCTGCTAGCAGTGAAAAGCAGAAGGACTTTCGACATCCAGCAAGACTGGGCATGAACTCGGAGCATGGGAGGCTCATTTGTCCCTTTCGGTTTTCACTTTCAGAGTGGAGATTGGCGATGGCTGCTTGTGATCTTACCACTTCCTCATGCGGTCAGGAGCTCCAGAAGGGCAGTGCTTGACACAGACTGTAGCCCCCATGCGCTGGTTCACAGATAGAAATAGGAGAGGCTCGCATGCAATGCTGCTGTGTTCCTACAGAGGATTTATTTATATAAACTCCATCCATCCCTCATGGGAAGCCGCCTTGTACCCAGAGCCCTTATATATGGTGTGGCCCTCATATCAAAAGCTTTGGATTTAACCTATGACTCCCTTAGTATTTATAGATTTGCCTCTGAAGTGGAGCTGGAAAAGGTGTAGAAGAGAGCGACAAAAGTGATGACGGGGCTGGGGCACCTCCCTGATGAAGAAAGTCTGCAGCGTTTGAGGCTCTTCAGTCTAGAAAAAAGGCGCCTGAGCGGGGACATGATTGGAACATGCAAAATTATGCGTGGGAGGGATAGAGTCGATAGAGGGATGTTCTTTTCCCTCTCTCACAATAAAGAACCAGGGGACATCCACTAAAATTGAGTGTTGGGAGAGTGAGAACAGATAAAAGGAAATACTTTTTTGTTTTTTAACCCAGAGGGTAATTAATCTGTGCAACTCCTTGCCACAGGAGGTGATGATGGCATCTGGCCTAGATGCCTTTAAAAAGGGATTGGACAGATTTCTGGAGGAAAAATCCATTGTGGTCCAGAGGCCATGATGGGTTGTGTGACTTCCTTATGTTAGTAGTAGGCTATTTCAGAATGCCAGGTTCAAGGGAGTGGCAACAGGATGCAGGCATCTTGTTGTCTTGTGTGCTCTCTGAGACACCTGGTGGGCCACTGTGAGATATGGGAAGCTGGAAAAGATGGGCCCTTGGCCTGATCCAGCAGGTCTTATGACCTTATGTTCTTAAGTAAAGGTGTAGCCCTACAATTCCCATGTTCCATGCATGCATGGGAAAGTCTTCCCTTCCAGAGCAAGCCCCAAACACGCCTTGCATGGGGAGCGTCTCCTCCTCGCTTTCCAACTGGACCTTCAAACCCTCTTGACAGTTTTTTGACCCTGCTTGTAAAAAGCCTGAAGTCGCAAGCCGTCGGGATAAAAACCCTTTTTTCATGGTAAACAAATAACGAAATAAAAGTTAGTTGAGAAGTTTGCAACGCTATTAAAACATTTAACCGTAGCCTGGAGGTAAAGTAGATGTTAGATCCAAAGTTACTGTTTATTGGAGTGCCTGGGAAGAATTAAAAAAAAATATACTTCACAACCATGAGCAGAGGAGGGGTGTGTGTGTGTGTGTGTGTGTGTGTGTGTGTGTGTGTGTGTGGGCTTCTTTTCTGTTTTTGAAGAAGGGACACCAAGCAACAACAAAGACGACAAATAGACCCCTTTCTTTGAAATGAAGTTGTACAAACAGATTTGTGCCTGCAGGTCGCCAAGGAAAGAGAGAAATGGCTCACATCCCATTCTTGACTCATGCCGGAGTTAGAGGAGGCTTTGCTTGCTCCCACTCAGCACATAAGGGCCAGCTCTGGATTGGTGGAAGAGATGCTGGGGGTGGAGCCAGAGATGGTCTTGCTCTTTGGTGACTCCATCGTGGCACCGAGCAAAGTGTTTCTCAAACTGTGGGTCAGGACCCATTTGATCGGCTGAGACCTGATGGCTGATGGGTCGCGGAAAGCTGGGAGCTGCCATCTTGGAAGTTGAAGAGGGTCATGCCAGCAGGACCCTCACCCCAAAACTGTGGGGCCCAATGTGATTACATAGGCCACATTTGCTTAAGGCTGACCATGGATACAGCACAGCCCCACTGCCCCAGAGCTGGTTTGGATTGGGCTGGGCTGTAGGATACATGTTTAGGCCTGCATATTTAAAAGCACAGTCCTAACCTGGAGTTAGGCCGGCACAGTTAGGCCAGCAAAGTTTGGCCGGCCCAAGGGCCACCGTAAAGTGCTTCTGGACCACTTTTGGAGTCGGGGAGGATGGCTCACGTCTGTGTGCTGGCCTCCCTGACTCCAAGAGTGGGCCAGATATGCTTTATGGTGTCCCTTGTGCCAGCCCAACTGTGCCAGCCTAACTTCAGGTTAGGATTGTGCCCCCAGTTTTGCTGGGGGACAAACAAAGGAGAAAGGCCTATTGCCATCGTATTCTGCAGCTAGGCTTTCCGGAAGCTGTAACCAGCGGCAGCATTCAGCCGGTACGCTGGGCGGGACTTACCTTTGACCGGCAGTCCGCCCGTTGCGTAACGGCGCGTTCCGCCGGCTGTAACTAATGGCTTCCATGGCCTAACTCCATGTTAGGATTGTGCTGCAAGAAACAATAAAAATAAGTGGCATGAAAAATATGAAAAAAGCATCACAGGGTCGATACTGCAAGAATATTCTGAATGTAGGTCATCAATATTTTTCTGCTTCTCTTGTTTGTCAGCACCGTGCTTGAGGGTGGCAAATGAAACCCTTGACGTCTTTCAAGTCATTTTTACCTGCCTGGATTTACATATACATATGATATCTGCTATACTAATTATATCTATTTTCACAGGTATCGGCAGACGTACCCCTGTGCTGCTGCAGCACCCATTAGCCGATCAGGCGGTGCCGTGCAGCTGTGTTTTGATCAGTGGGAAAGGTTTCCTGGCACCCGAGCACTGAAATCACCTTGGCGGGGATGACAAACGGAGCGAGCTTCTTGCGAGCGAAAATCCAGCGTTTCAGCCAGGAAGGGAGCCGAGCAACAACCACCACGAATTAGAAAAGCACAATGACTTTTCATCGAGATGTCTGTGTAGACTCAGCCACACACATTATCCCCTCTGGCTCCTGGTTGGCCAAGGTCGCTTATCTGCTCAGGGACCCCAATAGTTCCTCTTGCACACCCTTTTTGTCAATCTAACTTTCACAACACTTCGCACTGTGCTCACATAGCTACACATTTCTGTGATCCCATTGTCCATTTCTTAACACATTTGTTACATTTTTTTTTATCTCACCCATCCTCCAAGGAGCCCAGGGCAGGTTCTACTCATATGTAAAAACACAGAGTTGGAAAGTGACCCACAATGTCATCTAATGCAACCCCCTGCCTATAGCAGGAAATATTCCTAGAGCATCGCCAGTAAATGTGCCGAGCCTCTGCTTGAAGATCAATAGTCCTACTCTGTGTCCATTTTCATTTTTTTCTAAGGCCAGAATGGTATAGAGCAGTGGTTCTCAAACGTTTTAGCACTAGGACCCACTGTTTAGAATGACAATCTCTCCGGGACCCATAGGAAGTGATGTCATGGCCGGAAGTGCCTACTGCCTTCTTGAGAATGCATAAGTTGGGTTATTTCTCAGCCATTTTCCGATAGCAGTCAGAGAGGCCAGCACACAGACGTGCGCCATCCTCCCTGACTCCAAGCGTGACCAAACACACTTTACGGTGGCCCTGGGGCTGGCCAAACTTTGCTGGCTTAACTGTGCCAGCCGAACTCCAGGTTAGGATTGGGCCCTCAGTCAGAGAGGCCAGCACAGATGTGCACCATTCTCCCTGACTCTGAAAGTGGTCCAAATGTGCTCTCAGAATGTCAAGTGAAAGAAATCGAACCATTATGTTAGATACAGGGATCTTGTCTTGTGTGCTCCCTGAGGCATCTGATGGGCCACTGAGAGATGCAGGAAGCTGGACTAGATGGGCCTTTGGCCTGATCCAGCAGGACATTTCTTATGTTGTTATGAACATAACATAAAGTACATATGAACATAAATTGCACGTGAACCTAACATAAAGTTCAATTTATGCACTTTAACATCCTATAGAAGTCCTTTGCCACCTGGCTGGTTAAATTCCATGTCCAAAGTTATCTCTTCAGACAAAGAAGAGCTGGCAGCTGCAGTAGAACTTTTTCATTTGTCCTCAGTCTTCTTGACACTGAGACATTTGTGTATTCCCTCCAGCTCTCTTGGCAGACTTGAGAATATTTCTTTGCTGAATATGATGGATGAGGTGGGGTATTTCTCGTTCGCCTTGGTGTGACACTTCTGGACGAAGGTGTCAGTTCCTCTACAGGAGAGCATCTTCAGCACTCCAAATGCTTCCATCAGTCTGTGAACCCTTTTTGGGTAATCTGTTTTCAATTATGTGGCCTTACCTGGAGGGAGCTACACAATGCGTCTTGCAGGTAGCAATGCAACAATGCAGCTGCGCATTGCATTTCACACAGGACATAATGCAGCTGCTCGGTTGTTGCATGCCTTCTGAGATCATCTCTCATCACTGGATTCCTCCGCACTTAGAGCGCAGTCCTAACCTGGAGTTAAGCTGGCACAATTAGGCCAGCAAAGTTTGGCCGGTCCAAGGGCCACACATAAAGCATGTTTGGACCACTCTTCAAACAGATGGCGCATGTCTGTGTTCTGGCCTTTCTGAGTGTGGTCCAAATATAATTTACAGTGCACCATCCTCCCTGACAGTGGTCCAAATGCCCTCGTGCCAGTCAAACATTGCTGGCCTGACTGTGCCAGCTTAACTCCAGGTTAGGATTGCACCTTGAATGCCGGATGCAAGGGAATGGCCACAGGATGCAGGCATCTTGTTATCTTGTGTGCTGCTCCCTGGGGCATCTGGTGGGCCACTGTGAGACACAAGAAGCTAGACTAGAAGGGCCTTTGGCCTGATCTAATAGGGTTCTTCTCAGAGTCATGTTCCAGTGCAATTCAAGGTGCTGATATTGACAAACCCTCCACAGCCTGGTTTTATGGTGCACTGAGCTATGTGCCATGCATTATAGGACTGCCCCACGAAGGCATTTGAAAGTCTGGATGCCCCCTTTAAAAAAAAATGAGTTAAGCAAAATGACATTCTTTCTACTTGTCTTTTCTTACTGCACAGGGTGCAGCCATCTCTATACAGTCCTTGGAGAACAAAAACTTACAAAAGGGGGGGGGAGTTTGTCATTCTCCAAGATAGCTGGTTTATGTTAGAGCCTCCATGCTGTCTTTGCTTCTCTTTCGTAATAAACCCTTATGTCTGCACCATAAAGATGTCCATCTAATGCAGAGAGGGAAAAATACAGATTAATTTATCATCGCTATATATTCTCATAAGAGCATTCCATGCGCCATTTCTTGTTTTCATTTCCTTTTATTTCCCCCACCCTTCCTCGTTATTTCTGTTGTCAGGAGGTGTGTGTGTGTGCGCGCGCGCGTGTGTGTGTGTGCATGTGCGTGTGTGTGTTTTCCCTTCACCTTGTCTACTAAATCTTCATTGCAGGATGCAAATGAAAATGGCCCAAATATGTATTATTTATGAACAGCCATGCGCTCCCCTTATGCATCGGATTGATTGTGTCAAGGGAAGCTATAAGTGAAGTGGCAGAAGTCAATGGAAAATAAAAAAAAATTTAAAAAAAGGACCAGCAAAGGAAAAGGTGATGGAGAAAGGGAAGGGGAAAAAAAAGTTTCCAGCCAGGAAAAAAGAAATGGAGTTTGGAGCAACGCCGTTTCTGGAGAGAACATTACCGCCACATTGAAATGGATCTTGATCGTGGCGAAAAGTGTGATTTACAGCTGTCCCTGGTACTGAATATCAGAAATATCCATGCACCAACACGCCCCTTTTGAATGATGGCTGATGCTTCTTCCCCCCCTCCCATTCTTTCTCCTCCTCCCATTTTTTTCCCCCTTTTCTGCTTTTGCTGTTCGCTTGGGGGAGGCCAAGGAAGCAGTCGATCAATACGGTGTCTTGACTGAAGTTGCCTGCAGCCACTCCATTTCTCAGAACGGACACCGGCGCAAGTCATCAATAGCAGTGAGAGGCTGTCTCCGGCAGAAATTAAGACTCTTCCTTCTGCATGGCTGTCTGGTGGCGACCGATAACCGTCTCCTGGTCCCACATCAGAGTGCAGCAAACGAACCGATGCGGTGTGAGCTTTCCTGCCTTTGCAGGAAGCACAAAGGGAAGGTTGTCAGATGCAGTGGCATAGCTAATGAAAGTGCAGCCCAGTGCAGAGGGCAAAACGATGCCCCGGAAGTGACATCGCAACAGGAAGTGACATCACAGTTGCATTCTCATTTTCTTTTGGGGGGCCCTTAACTTTTGATAGAATGAAGATATTGCACTGCAATTTGTTTCATTGCGTTCTGCATTAAATCCTGCACTTAATGGCATATAACATGATGGTATTATTCATACAATACCCAAGTTTTCAAAATTTGGCCACTAGTGTCCAGCTCAGCTTATTGCCCCCTAGAGCTTGATGCCCAGTGCAACTGCATCCCTCTGTACCTCTTTAGCTATGCCCCTGGTCAGATGAAGAGCTGGCCTTATTATTAGGCAGAATGAGGTAAGGTGTCCTAGAGCAGTGTTTTTCAACCTGTGGGTCGTGACCCCAAGCATCCTTGGGGGGGGTCTTGGCAACCTTCAAAGGCAGTGCAAGAGAAGGCTTGGAACCAATTCCATAATGTGGACACCCCCTCCCCCAGGCAGGTAGCCCTGGGTTCCACATTGGGAAGCGCAGTAGACCTGGGCTCCAAAGGCTATTCCCACTCTGAGCTCCACTACCCTGCCCGAAAGAAACTTAGTACCCCCTGATAAACTTCCTCTCAGATGCCCCGCTGTCACATTTTTTGGTTCCGAGCTTGATCTCACACATACACACCTTATTATGTAGCATTTTCAAACAAGCAAGCAAGCAAGCAAATAAAGAAACCATGCAGATCCTATGATGTGTTTATCATAAAATACCATTTGATCCTAGGTTGGCCCATGGTTGACTCGTATCATGCCGTTTCAGATGTTACAAGCAGTGTTAAGTCAGTTCGCCTGACTTTACAAGCTAAGCACCACAGGTGCACATGTGTGCATGCATGTGCTTGTATGTGTGCACACGCATATGCTTGTATTTAAATAGAACAACTGCTAATTTAATTGGCTCTTAGTTTCCACAACATTTTGCAGTCCTGATAGATCCACATTTCCAAACAAAAAAGACACATTTTAGCATTGTGGATATACAGAAGAACAAGGAACCAACCTTTGAAATAAGGAAAAAGAGACTTCTGGTAATAATAAAACCGTCTTAAAGCAAGAGGCATCTGGCAGGCCGAGATTTATAGATATCTAGTAAGCGTTGTGCCAGATCATAAGCAGGCAAACCCAGGTAATATTGGCTGTGTGTTATTGCCCACATTCTTTTCAAATATATGTTTCGTTGCATTTCTGCAGAAAAGGAAACATTAGGCAAGTAGTTTATGGGCCTGTAAGTGATTCAAAGCTGAAACCGGAGAAATATATTGGATGACATATTTTTGACGCAAACGCTGGCAATTAGTTGAAATTATTTTTCCAAAATCAAAATAAGTGGAGCTTTCAGCAAGTTTTGAAGTTTAATAAGTGTTTAGGTGCACCATAAAGCCAAGGGTTTAGGCACCTATGTTGGGGTAAATCACCAATTCCAAAATGAATCCATAGAAAATATGGGAAGTCAACTCAATGCTTCTAGCACCAAATCTCCTTTGGGGTGAACCAAAATAAACATGTCACAGCCTGGCTGCATGGAGGAAAAATTTGGAGCACCGAACCGTCTTTGTCAGAGGTCGTGTGGGGTTGACATCCAGATAAAACAGGCACAAACACAGCTTCTGTTTCAGCAAGGGTTAGGAAGATCTGCATTCAGACCAAAGGTATTGAATGGGCTGCACCAAAATGTGATGTAGGGCACAAGCTTACTAGGGAGGTATTGACAGAAGAGGTCTACCACTACCCATTAGTCATGAGGTTATGTAGAACCTCCATGTCCAAAAGCAGTATACTTCTGGATGCAAGTTTTGCTGGGGGACAAACATTGGAGAAAGACCTATTGCCATCTTGTTCTGCATGTAGGCTTTCCAGGAGCATCTGGTCCCTGTAGGACACAAGAGATTACAATAATCTCTGTTCAGCTATGGCGTTCACAGGGTGTCCTTGGTCATATCACTCTAAGACTAAGAGTGCAATCCTCACCTGGAGTTAGGCTGGCACAGTTAGGCCAGCAAAGTTTGGCCGGCACAAGGGCCACCGTAAAACGCATTTGGACCTCTCTTGGGAGTCAGGCGGGATGGCGCACGTCTGTGTACTGGTCTGTCTGACTCCGAGAGTGGTCCAAACATACTTGACGGCAGCCCTGGCGCCTGCCAAACTTTGCTGGCCTAACTGCGCCAGCCTGACTCCTATCCAGGTCAGAATTGCTCCCTAAACTACTTCACAAGGTTGTTGTAAAGCCCTGAAAATGCACCCTTGAGTTCTTATGGAAGAAAGTTAAAAACCCAACGAATATATTATTGAAAATCTTCAGTATATTGGCAGTTTAATGGAGAAATAGTCTCCAAGTTCCCTTTCTCCTGGTTTATTTATACACCAAGCAACAGAATATTTTCTGATATCTGAAATTCACAGCATGCCTGGCTGCTAAATTGCCACCTTAACCCCCCCTTACCTTCACTGAAAATGCATATTACATCAAAGTGACAGGCGTACGCAGGGAGATGTGTCTATCAACAGTGGAGATTTCACTAGGAAGTTTGTAAAGTGTCAGCCGTTTAAAGTGACTTTCTCCAAACCAGCTCGGCAGCAAGGAAAGTGCTTTATGCCGACCTGGGAGCAAGGCACTGAACACAAGGTGGCTTACTTCTGAGACGACATTTCATCCAAAGGGCTAGGTGGACCCCCATGTTCAGGAGCAGTCTTCCTGTGAATATCAGTGCACAGGAGCATCAGGAGGAAAGGGCTGTGGCCCCCAGGCCCAGCAAGATGATGAACTGGATGAACTTGAACTGGAATCTGAACGCTTCTTAGGGTATGAGACATCCCATAGCATGGACCTCTGCTAACACTGCAGATCAAGAGAACATCTCCTCCAAAAGTTATAGGATCAAAGCCTCTCCCAATAGGTGGCTGTTCATGGGAATGGGATAGAAGGCAACCTGCTCCTGACTGGGGAGCAAAGTTTGTTCAGTGCATGGTCCTGGGTTCGAATCCTGGTTCATGGATAAGGAGAACTGGGAAGAATCCTACGTTCTGCGCAACCCAAAACTCGTTGAAGGTAAGGCACCACCATGGAAATAAACAACAGTGTCATTCAGATCCCAGGGATTCACGGAACAGAACATCCTGCCGGTTTATCAAGCAGGCAAATCTTTTTGAAAGGTCTTGTGGTTTGAAATCAGCCAGGAGATTTTAATCCGCCGGACTTTGCACAAGTGGAGAGAATTATCATAGGCTTTGTTGCTTGTGTTTGCGGGTTAGAGAGGAAGGAAAGCTGCGAAAGATGGAAGGAACAGAGACACTTAGCAGTTTCTATCACCCTTGCTTCCCTTGAGACATACTTTGCCATGTACTGAATTCGAATCCTAATTCGTGCCTCAGCAAAAAGCCCCCAATTGAATTTCTGAAAGGCCACAGCTTTGCAGCCCCCAAAATCCTCCAGCAACAAATGTGGAATCCTCCGAACTCTCTGCATGCAGAAAACTAGCATGTCAGCGTTCTACCCTGGCTTAGCTAAATGCAATAGCTTTCTGTGGACAGTGAGCTTTGCGTTTTGTTTGACTAACATGGGATAGCCTCCAATCATGGGAGCCTCCAGTTTTGTTTTGGGATCCTGCAATATTTTAACCAGCATGTGTGTTTAAAATCATGATTGAATGAAAAACAGAACAATAGGACAGTCTGCCCCAGTTCCCCAGAAACCAACATTTTAATGTGCAAAATAACCAAGGTCAGACTTTGTCCTGCTCCATAACTCCGTCGCATCTATGATTAAATTTGCAGTTCTGCAAACCAAGGGCTAAAAGGATTTATTTCCATATGGCGCAGGACTATTTCATCTTGCTGTCCTATGTTTCATAAGCAGTCGTAAAATCTGAGATAATGGCAGGGTACCATTTAAAAAAATATATATATATATTTTTTTCAAGTTGGTTCTTTCCCCCCCTTGAGATGGAAAATTAAAAGGAGACCACGAAGGAACTCAAAAGACCTCCAGTGCTGTTAATAAGTCCTTTCAGAAGCCTAATTCTTTCCAGATACAAATTGCGCAATTATTTGGAATGTTTAAATAAGCTAAGCCCCTTACAAATGATACACCATCGTTTACAATTGTGTTAATGCAAAATGATTTATATGTTGCCAACAACAAAGCACGACGGCCGAGACCACATAAGTTCATACATGCAAAGGATTATTCTCAGGGCTGTAGATATCTCTTAGCCAATTAAATGTTTGGCTTTTAACTGATTCATTGTTCAATTAACTGATTACATTTCCATACAGTTACATCTTCCTACACCTGAGTAAACTTTGATGGCAGGGAAGGGACTCCTTAAAGAAAAAGACAGAAATAAAGAAAACAACTTTTGATTCAGAATAAAAACTTAATTTTTTTTTAAAATACAGCCAATTTGTGAAACAGGAAAATGACTGATCCTGTTGGGATTGCAGATATAATTGCGGGTTTCTGGAAGACAAAAAATGACGGTTAAGATGGTTTTGCTCTTCCAATCTGCCATGATTTCAAACACACTCACTTGGTAATCTTGGCAGAATCACAGCCCCTAAACTAATATTTGTATTACGTCATATTGTCCGGCTTGTTTTTAATAGCAGAACCACAAGTTAAAGTGGAAGAATCATGAATGTGAAACTTCCCCCATAGCGGTGGAGCTGGCCCCTTGCGCAGCCAGGGCTTTGACTTGTGAGGTCACCCCTAGAAATGCCTGATCTGGAAGTAATTGCAGAGATGTGATGATGTCACTGCCAATGACTTCTGGGTTATGTAGGGTGGACACTAGCCAATACCTCCATGACACTAGCGGCTCTTGACTCCACCCACCCAGGCTGGCTATTGGCTGCTCTTGACTCCACCCACCTGCCTCATCATTCAGGAAGCACTGTGAAGTCTTTCATGCAAACTGGCCTGGACAACAACAGCCCTTATTGACTCTAACTGCTGGCTTCCTTTCTGTGACTTTTGGCTCTCAAATTTTGCTTGACAGCTGCCGACAACTCGAGTCTGACAGTATCAAACGAGATCGTAAAACATTTGATTTATGCTTTCAACGTGTTCATTCCAGATACAGTGAATATGGGGCTATACGCCAGAGGGGGGAAAAACACACTGCTTGCCTAGTTCCCCAAATTTACAACTAATCAAATGTACCTGATTACTTGCAATGATTAATTTCTTTAACAGGTTCTTTTTCTGAGCAAGAAATTGCATTAAATACAGTGTGAATTCATTGCAAGTATACACACTTTATTTGCATAATATTAAAGGTGACTGGCGTTTACAATGTGTCAGTTTTGTGTACTATTTGTGTCAAAACAGGAGACTCTTTTAAGAGTGTTTAGTTTCAGTAAAATAAATTAGTTTGGGGTGAGAGCTACACTTCATGTATTTTCTAGGTCAGGGTAAAAAGAATGCATCACATTGAATGTAGAGATTTGTGGGAAGTAAGAGAGGACAGGCAGGAATTTTTCACCCAGTTTTATAACACTAGAAGTCGGCTTTTGACCCTGATTGCAGAAAGTTCAGGGCAGAAAGAAAGGAAAAGGAACAGAAAGTCTGCTTCATGTCGCATGCTTTTAACCTATGGAACTGTCTGCCACAAGATCAGAGAATGGTCTCTCATTTAGTCTTCTTGGAAAAGGTTAGAGAAATTAATGGTGGAGGTTCAAATGTATTGATGACTATGAGTCAGTATAGCTGAATAGAACCTCCAGCTTCCAGAGCAGTATACCTCTATATACCAGTTGATAAGAGGCAAGCAGTGAGGGAGGTCTGTGGCCTTCATGATCTGATAATGAGCTTCCTGAATGCATCTACCTGATCATGGTGGTCTAAGAAAAATTCTGGTCTAAACGGATGCTTCTCTGGCACGACTCTTAAGCTGCTTTTCATAACGCAGCATATAAAATATTTACCATGGCTATCTGTGGATGAGAGTCAATTAATCATTGGCTCTTTAACCACATAATGGATCCAGTAACCAATCCGTAATCACAGGATTAAAGCAATCTTAGTCGATTGGTTGCATGAGTTGGTCAATTAATTGATGAATTAATCATTATTATTATTTTTTTGCATCAGAGGGAAAACCATCTTTCTAGAGGAAGTGTGATTTCCTGGTTTTTCGAGATTGCTGTTGTTCATAGCAGGAGGCAATGACATAGGAGAGGCTCCTGATTTTCTCACAAGACAAAACGGGGTGAGTGCCCTTTTTGGGTCACTGTTAAAATGTTCTGTTTCAGCGAGTACTTTTATGAAACAGCATTATTTTAAACAAAACAAAATAAAATCTGCTTAGTGGTTAATCAAAGGCACATTTTAAATGCATGCTTACATTTCTGTTAATCTATTACAGTGAAATCCTATATCAATACTTAAATTTTGAATTTGTCCATGATCAAACTCTATAAGATCTAATAGCTTCAGACTCAAGCCCGCCAAACCATTATGCAGGTCAGTGACGGGTGGTGAGATTCAGATCTGGGGAGGCATCTCACTCATGCACTCTCCCCCCGAAATACATACGAACATGAGAAGAGCCCCAATGAATCAGGCCAAATGCCCATCTAGTCCAGTTTCTTGTATGTCACAGTGACCCACAGGGAGCCCACAAGACACACACACACACACACACACACACACACACATCTGCACATCCCTGGTTCAGGAGGCCATGTTATTTTGGCTTACAGGAGAGTAAATCCCATTGACCTCGGTCTGAGCAGTGTCATAGCTAAGAGGGTGCAGGGGACAGCAGTTGCACCGGGCAACAAGCTTTAGGGGGCAACAAGCTGAACTAGACACTCATGGCCAAAATGGTGAAAATTTTGTTTTCAAATAATGTTATGTTTTATATCCTTGGAAAGGTAATTGAATGCAGAATGCAATGAAACAAGCTGCATTTCGAAGGTAATGGCCAATTAACCAGAAAATGTTTTATTTACGTAATGAAATTTGGTTTTGTCATGGAGCTACAAAATCTTCTTTGACCCTGGGTAGCTGTTGTCCTAGCAATGCCACTGCTTCTGACTAAACAAGCACAGGCTTACATCGAATATCCCGCCAGCTGAAATCCTTGGCACATTTTTTTCCCCAGAAAGCAAGTCCCATTTCACACAGTGGGGCTTACTTCTGAGTAAACACGCTTAAGATCTTGCAGCACATTTGCTTATCTTGGACGGTTGGGATTCCCTAGTTGGGATCAGAATCCACCGCAAGTTACGACGCAGCCTGGAAAAATGGTGGTTTCTCTGCGTGGTTAAAAGCACAATACTCGGACAAAGATGTCTGTGGGGACTCATAGCTTACAACCACCTCATAAACTGCTATTGTGGTTATATCTCATAGCTGTTTTTGTAATGGTCACATGTCTGCATTTTTCCCCCCAAAGTTCTCTCTTCAGGAGGGCATGTTATTTTGGCTTAAAGGTAAAGGTAAAGGTTTCCCCACGACCGAATGGTCTAGTCGTGACCGACTGTAGGGGGCGGTGCTCATCTCTGTTTCAAAGCCTGTAGAGCCAGCATTTTTGTCCGATCATGTGGCCAGCATGACTCTACACCGTAGCGCACGGAACGCCGTTACCTTCCCACCGAAGTGGTCCCTATTTATCTACTTGCATTTTTTAGGTGCTTTCGAACTGCTAGGTTGGCAGGAGCTGGGACAAGCAATGGGAGCTCACTCCGTCACGCAGTCTCGAACTCCCAACCTTGCGGTTGAAAGTCCAGCAACAGTGGATTAACTCGCTGCGCCACCACGTCCCCTTTTGGCTTACAGGAGAGTAAATCCCATTGACCTCAGTCTGAGCACTGGCATAGCTAAGAGGGTCAGGGGAGATGTGTTACAGCCTAAGAATCCTTCGATCTTACCGTGAGAGAGAGAGAGAGAGAGAGAGAGAGAGAGAGAGAGAGAGAGAGATATGCTGACAACATCTAGGGCTTGATCCTAATCTGGAGTTAGGCCGGCACAGTTAGGCCAGCAAAGTTTGGCTGGCACAAGGACCACCGTAAAGCACATTTGGACCACTCTCAGAGTCAGACAGGCTCCATCCCCCCCCCCGATTCCAAGAGTGGTCCAAACATGCTTTACAGTGGCTCTTGTGCCAGCCAAATTTTGCTGGCCTAACTCCAGGTTAGGATTGCACCTCTAGATTCATTGGAGGTAGCTGACTCAACAAGAGGGCCCAGAGTTCTCACAGTGAGGAGGGGGTTGCTTCACCTGCCCTCCTCCATTTGTCTCTTGGCTCTTTCCCTGGGGTTGCCCCAGCCCGAGAACAGCCTTCTAGAGACCTCTCATCAGCAGAACTCTCACGATTGTTGTTAAGGTTCAGCTTCAGGTTCACCATCCTTGAGATGGTGCCCAAGATGGCGGACCAGTCTGAAAGCAGACCCAAATGCGTCAGACCAGTCCTTCTCAAACCTTTTAGCACCAAGACCTACTTTTAGAATGACAGTCTGTCCAAGCCCCAGCAGAAGTGATGTCATGGCTGGCAGTGCTGTCTTTGTGACTCTGGAACCTACTGCTTTCCTGAAAATATAGCAATAAGTTGTGTTTTCCCAACTGCAATGGGAATCAGAAAGGAGAAAAGCCTATTTACAACCTTGACATAAGCAAAACAGCCACACAGCCCTCCCCCTTTCCAGCATCCCATCTTCCCATATTTTCAAGATGGCTGCTCTAGGTGTTTCACGGCACACCTGAAATCAGGTTGCGACCAGCGGCGTCATGCAGCCGGAACGCTGGGCGGGAGGAACAGGTGAGCGGCAGCCCACCCGTTGCGTACCGCTCCGTTTCACCATCTTCCCCGCCCCCGCGGGGCGCTGCCGCTCACCTGTTCCTCCCGCCCAGCGTTCCGGCTGCATGACGCCGCTGGTTGCGACACACTGGTTGGTCCCAACCTACAATTTGGGAACCACCGGGTCAGACGATTCTTCACAGGCCAATACCAAAGCCTGCTTGATGCAGAGAATTGACCCAATCCAGACAACTTTCTAAAGAAAAGCACACCCCGAGTACAATTGGCTGAACACAATTACTGCAACCGCCTTCCCCACTGGTTGATTACTGTATAAGCATCCTTTCCTCCCCCCCCCCCCCGTGTCTCTTCTCCTCCTCCTGCAACCTCTTTCACCACCGCCCCCCTTAATAGCTATACCCCACCCCACCCCCCTCCCTGAGTGCACCAGCACAATATTAGTGGATAAAGAGAACAAAGTAGCAGATAAGGAGAGATTGGTGGCAATTCTGCCCCTGGCAAATAAGTGAATTTGCAGATAAGTGAATTCGGCATATGAAGAGAACTGACTGTATTTGGGCATGCTTATCTCAGTGTTGGATTGTGGCCTTCAGCTAAGAATGCATTGCTCTGAGGAAACCAGGCACACTTGTTTAAACGCCACTATTAAATTTTAACTCTAAAGTTAAAATACAACTCCAGCAATTACACAAAAAAATCTTTGAAGAAGTAGCACAGATGCATTTGGGGATGAGCTGGTGCAACTGACCAACACATGCATTAATCACAGATGGACTACATGGATTTTCAAATCATAGATTAACCTGGAGCTGTTCTCCAAGAAACCACATTTTAGTGCTGAGGGCCTGGTTGTAAATTATCTAAGGACCACTCTTGATTCAGATAATGCATTTAAGATTATTATTTTTTCCCCTGACCACTAACAAATGATTTCTCTGCGTTATTTAGGCACAAGAAACTTGTCTTTATTAAATATCCTCACTTAACTATCCTGCAGACTTCAGGATTGATTTTAATAGATGAACGCATTGATCAATCGGCTAAAAGCATGACAATCCATTGACGGGGCAAGCTTCCTAATCAGTGGATAGCCCCATCTATGAGGAATATCACCGTTCCTGCGGAATCAATATTGCAATGTAATAATCATGCTGCCCAAATTAACAATTGGTTGGGGCGGGGGGGGGGGAATAGAGAGACCAGAAAACAGATCTTACATTTGCAAAATGAATTCATACACTTGAAAAAGCCTTCAGTAATCATTGCATTTTTATTGTATTTTGTGGCTCTAAGGTGCAGCCCGATGCAGTCATGAAATGGAACCATCTACAGTGAGGCATTTTTAGTGTGCAGAACTCTGTTTTATAACGGGCACAGGACCAGGGCTGCTGGTCAGATCAAAAGCCTCAGCCTCTTGTTTCCTCCCCCAGCAGCCACCCAAAAGATTCCAGGAAACTCACAAGCAAGGCACGGAAAGCCAGTTATTTGCTGCCCAGAATCTGGTTTTGAGAGAGATATAAAATGTTAGGGGGGGGGGAATCAATGCGCAGAGAAATGCAAACAAATAGGTAACGTTTGGGCTTGCAGCTCCTATTTGGGGATCTGTCAGTCTGCAAAAAAGCCCATCAAGGAGGTCACAACGTAAGTGATCGCGTTCGGCAGACCATCTCAGTTCTGATGCAGAAGGAGGGAGGTTTTTACACTATGCAGGTTTCTACACTGGGCAAAAAGGAACTGTGAGGTCTAGGAAGCAAACTAGAAGGCAGATTGATTTTTTTCTTTTCTAAGGATTGCATTTTAGAGCCTGCCTCTGATCCAAATAACTCAGGATGGAATACAGGGTTCTCTCCACTGTGCTATTTTATTCTCGACAACCCTGCGAGAGACAAGGAGTGATGGACGCAAGATCAGCCCAACAACTTCATGCCTGAGCACAACAGGGAAATTATGTTTCCCTGCTCCTCCTAGCACCACACTGGAAGCACTGTATCACACTGGCTCCCAACAGAATGGACAACAGGCATGCCCCGGTATCCACTGATTTGGTATCCACGGTTTCAGTTGGATACCATGGATACCGGGACACCTGTTCAAAAAACAGGGGAACATTAAACACACCTCTTTTGTATTCCTTGTTGCAGCAAAACCACTGGTGTTCCCCTATCTTTAAAAAGTAAAAGGTAAAGGTTTCCCCACGACCGAATGGTCTAGTCGTGACCGACTATAGGGGGCGGTGCTCATCTCCGTTTCTAAGCCTGTAGAGCCGGCGTTTTGTCCAAGGACAAGCTTCCGTGGTCATGTGGCCAGCATGACTATACGCCGTCGCGTACGGAACACCGTTACCTTCCCACTGAAGTGGTCCCTATTTATCTACTTGCATTGAGGTGCTTTCGAACTGCTAGGTTGGCAGGAGCTGGGACAAGCAACAGGAGCTCACTCCGTCGCGCAGTCTTGAACTCCCAACCTTCCGGTCGGAAAGCCCAGCAACAGCGAATTAACCTGCTGTGCCACCACATCCCTTAAAAAGGCGTATATTTAAAAAGGCATCCCCAGTAATCCACAGTTTCAGGTATCTGCAGTGGGGTCCAGAATGGAACCCCAGCAGATACTGGGCACGCCTGTACTTGGGATTGCTGTTATTGAAGCTCCTTAGTCCTTAAGAGAGCCATTGCTTTTTAACCACTGGGAGAAATTGTTAGAAGTTGCAGTTGCATCTTTGCCATCTATGGTCCAGGATATGAAGAACTGTGATGGTAGTTTCACAAGCCTGAGCATTCTACAGACTTCTTTTCTGGAAACAGAAAGCAGAAAACATTTTTTTTTTTAAATGCACAATTTCAAAAACGTTGTGAGATAGCAGGGAAGGAGAAACCCGTTCTTCTGAGTTAACTCAAGCCCTTTGGGTGAAAAGTAAATAGCTCTTTTGATCCTAAGCTATAGCTGCAATCCTATTTCTTAGCACAGGTTTAAAAAAAAAGTGAGTCACAACGAAGCCCCAAGAAAAGCAATGAAAATGGGTCATCATAGCCTGTGGCATAATGAGATGGCAAAGTCGCCACCAGAAAAGGGTGCACCACATGAAACTGCATTTGAATGTTTTCTTGTTTTAGAAACTCATTGCAAGCAAAAAGCTAGCTCCGCAAGAACGTGCCCTGTACTCCAAGGTGTGCTGGTTATTTGAGTTGCAGAGTTTATGTACATGACTGGATTTTTTTTTAAAAAAGCACTTCCAGGCACAGTTTGAACTGGTACAGTCCATTCTACAGTCAGGACTCTGCCACATCAGTACGATGTCCTTGTTTTGTTATTAGCAGGTTTACGGGGGGGGGGGGGCATTTTTAAGGAACCGACAGAAGAAATAAAATAGCATGACCCAAGTTAATGTGACTCTATTCTGAAGCCTCTCTTCTAGGAAGCATAGATTTCTTCCACAGCTAATTTTCAAGGCCACATTTACCACTTCAGGACATTGTCAGGAACCTTTCGAAGACATTTTCACCCTGACTGAAACATTTAATGCTGGAGGTGTAATTAAAAAACAACACTTTTTTTTTTTTAAGAACAAGTTAAAAAGGATACTAAGGGAGCCTGGTTGTAGACTGATCTGATTATTTTTCCCTACAGATTGGGAAGGATCGCTGTAACTCTCCTAATATAATGATCAGTTTGTAACCTAGATCATCTATACACAGCTGGGACAGCTAAGATGTCCAAATAACCATGGCTCCCAGGTCAGGTTTTAAGAAAGCAAAGAAAAATAAGGCAGAAAGGAAAAAGACCATTGAATGAAATAATCTATCTCTCTCTCTCTCTCTCTCTCTCTCTCTCTCTCTCTCTCTCCTGCTGATGGAATTGGTCGATTTCACCTTGCTTGTTTTTAGGAAACCCAGCAAAAGTTTCCCAAAAGATGGGAAAGCAAAAGAGGGGTTGCATCTTTTCTAGAAGTAGGGTGCTCAACTCGCATTGCTTATGATTCAATTATTGGTCTAAGAGCAGAGCTGGCTGAGCAAAGATCAATTATTAGTTGTCAGTAATAATGGCCAGGCATTCGATTTCGGGCCTCTGTGTTCTGCAGAACGATCATTAGAAAATAAATAAATAAAACGGGGGGAGGGGGAGGGGAGAGGAAGGGTTGGAAGGGAGATGCTCATGGCCCACTTAAAAGACGACGGATGTGACTTTCCCTCCCCCTTTCTCTCGTCCCCTCCCCTCCTCTTTCCACTGGAGGTCTGGAAAAAAATCGCTTGATCTCGGGCTATTGAGCAGACCATTCTAGCAGCGCTTAAACTGCGATCCCGGCGGGCACACTTGTTACCTGGGAGTAAACCCTATTGAGCACAACGGAGCTTACTTCTGAGTAGTAAATATGGTTAGGTTAAGCGGTAGTAGCAGTAAATATGGTTAGGTAACTGTTTCTGGGTGGAAACATTCCTGATCTCTTTGAAAAGTTTGTTGGCTAATTTTTTTTTTTAATCTTTTACCTGGAAGAGATGGAGACTAAAGAAGCTAACACCGGCAAGTTTTTTTTTTCGAGATCTAATCAAAAAACGTCTTACCAACACGTGTACGGAGTATTTTTTTAAAAAAATTGTTTTAGAACATAGTTTGACGAAAAGTTTATAGATCGTTTGGGAATAGAAACTGACAGGGCAGTGTAGAATTGGGATTTTAAAAAAAATCATATGCCATTAAAGGTCTTTGATTTGATTTTGATTTGAGATTAAAAAAAATATTTTACACCTCGAGAAATTTTTTGAGTTTTGCGTTGCAAACAACAATGCCACGAATTAGAAACTATTTGTGTACATATCACGAAACGTTTGGGAGGGGATTTTCCAAGATTGCAAGAAATCTCGCAGCCTTGCGGATTTGGCGGGAGCGTGCCTAGTTTCTCACTGAGTAACGTTTTATAGAGATACCTTGAAAGGGTCTGTTTTTTATATTATTATTATTATTATTATTATTATTATTATTATTATTATTATTATTATTATTATT
>JAJKFI010034185.1:0-33299 GCA_029204185.1 Lerista edwardsae | reverse complement strand
AACTTCTGGAAGAGGCCGGGTCTTCGCAGCACGACCATTTTTTTTTTTCTTGTTCGGAAATTGAAGGTGAACCCGCTATAGTTTTGGCGACTGCTTTGGAAATATTTTATTAATATAAATTAGACCTCCAGGCACCAAATCAAATATAACTGAAAACATAACTTGCTGGAGCTAAATTGCCTAATAAATGTAACTGTCAGGAATGCCAAAATACACGCCCCTTCCTGGCATCCTTCTCTACTAAGTGGGGCCACTGGCATGAAAGTCATATTTTTTAACAGACTTGGTCTTTGCTCTAAAGTCATAGGTCCTCACCTAGAGAAGAGAAGTTAATGGTGCTCGAGTTCCATTTAAATGAATGGGATTTAAGTGTATTACAAAGACTTCTAGAGTCATGGAAGGGAGCTACAAGGTCATCTAGCCCAACCCCCTGCCTGTAGCAGGAAATCCTCCTAGAGCATCTCCAGCAGGTGCCTGTTAAGACTCTGCTTGAAAGTCTCCAGTGAGGGAGAAGCCACCACCTCCTTCGGCAATCTGTTCCACCGCCAAACCACCCTTACTGTCAGGAATTTCTGCCTGATGTCCAACTGGAATCTCTTGCAGTTTGTACCCATTGGACCTTGTTCGGCATTCAGAGGCAGGTGAGAACAAATTTGTAGCTTCTTCCAGAAGACACCCCTTCAGGTATTTGAAGAGTGCTATCATATCCCCCCTGCTTGTTGCAAATTTGGGGAAACGGGATATTTTTACTGCCTTTTTGTCCTCTTTTTCCCTTCCCAGACTCCTCCAGATTTGCTCTTTTATTCCAATGATTTTGCAGTGACCCCAAAGGGTTGAAACCTTCCTTCTTGTCTCACCCCCCCCAACGCACACTTGCAATGGGTTTATGTGTTGATTTGATATCCAGATGTGACAGCGAATACTGGTGCAATGAGAAGAGGGGGAGGAAACACACACACACACACACACACACACACACACACACACAAGAGCTACAGTGATCAATGGATGGCCCAATCAAAGCTGAACAGATAGGCAGGCAGTTGTTCCCTGTTTGATACCAAAGGTGTTTTATTTCCCATCCCTTTTTGGTGTCACTGAAAGAATGCTTCCTACGTGTGGATTAATTAAAACGTAAACATTAAATATTGATTGATGCATTATCAGCATGGAGCAGTTGCCTCCGCTCAGATTGATTTCCAGAGTGATTTATTGTCATATTTGTGGAGTCATTTCACTTGATAACAAAGGGAGTCGGCCGGGTACCTCTGCTGCTTTCTTGCGCTGGTCGACTCCATTCAGTGGCTTTTTGCCCTTCTCTTTTCAAGCATCCTCACCACCGAGACTTTTCATACTGCTGCAATATCTGACAACATACAAAGGGTGCCAAAAGGATAAGATTACTCCCCGCAGACTGCATGCATTTTTCCCCAATGCTACCTCTTTCATTGCAACTACTGTACCTTCCAAGCCCAACCAAATCTCAAATGTGATGGAACAAAACCAAACAAAAATAAATATTGATAGGACGTAACATTCTAAATGGAAGCTTGAAAATGACTTGGAACTCACAAGGAGCTGAAGGACTGTTCTCAAATAGTTATGGGGGAGGGAAGTGGCACATCGAGTGCACCCAGATGTTCACAATTGATAATGTGTGAAGAAAAATGACAAGGTTAATCTCTCTCCCCCCTAAAAAAACACCTAGATTTTACCATAGTATATGGACTGCAAGCGAGAGATTACATGTCCAAATCCTTTCTTATGAAGGGGGGTAAAATACCTTCTGCACATAGAAAGATAGCATGTTAGAGAAAAGCCTAGTCCTTTACATGCTAGTTTTCTACGTGCAGGAAATTTGGTTTCATGGGGCATCATTCAAACCCCCCACCTATGGTCTCCAATATGGGACAGTTCTGGAACTGTGGGCAGTGTCGACAGTTGATTGGGAGTGCCCCAGCAAGCCCCACCCAGCACCAAAATGCTCAGTAGGTTCACCCTCTCACTCTCCAAGGGGACAGCATTTGTCTGCCTAAGCAAACATTTAGGCCGGCACAGTTAGGCCGGCCTGGAGTTAGGCCGGCACAGTTAGGCCAGCAAAGTTTGGCTGGCACAAGGGCCACCATAAATTGCTTTTGGACCACTCTCAGAGTCAGGGAAGATGGCTCAGCTCTGTGTGCTGGCCTCTCTGACTCTGAGAGTGGTCCAAATACGCTTTATGGTGTCCTTGCGCCAGCCAAATTTTGCTGGCCTAACTGTGCCAGCCTAAATCCAGGTTAGGAGTGCGCCTTCAGTGTGATGCAGATGTGAAGCGGGGAGCAAGGATTTGGCACTGCTCTTCTGGATACAGATTTTTTTTTTCCCTGCGTACAAACTTTGGCGTTTGTTGCCATCCAAATCACTCCAAAGAGCACCCTGGCGCGAAGTGAGATGTAATCCTCAAGTCCCATTCTGGTTCAAAGGTACATGATTAGTGTACCCATGTGCTCTCTTCAGGGAAGATGCTTCTAGCCAACCCATGAATAGCACCCCTGAATGGAAAGCTCAGTGACCCTGGTGGTGACAAAAGAAATTTATTCATGAAATCGCTTTGTTATACATTAACAAAACTCCCGCTCCCTGTTACATACATTGGCCACATTTTTCACCGTGATTTAGCATTGGGAGAATGAAGGCCAGTCAAAGCCCCAATGGAATCAATCATACACGGAGGGGACAAAAAAAGAACTGTAATCAGAAACTGCTGTTCTGGCTTTGGCTAAGCAGTAAAACATTAACCTTAAAACGAGCACAGCAGCAACAAAACAACAAGCCAGGGGAAAAAAAATTTGCAGGAGGTAATTTCACTGCTCCACCAGATGAGAATGCTAGCCAAAAGTTTCCCAGCGTGGGGAAATGGCTGTTGGATGTGCTTTTGAGCAGTGGCTGGATGGCTAAAACAGGAGAATTGCTGTGAAATGCCATCTCTCCAAAACGACAAGATCCTGCTGTTTTGAAGCAGGCTGGATCAGAAGGAATAAGCAGTAGCCAAGTTGAATGCTTGCGTTTCTTGTTGTTGGGATATGAATCCACTATGCAAACGAAGCTGGGTTTTGCTGCCATAGCTCCCAGTGGCATCACTAGGAGTTGTGGGAGTTGCGGACACCATAAATGTGTTTGGACCACTCTCAGAGAGGCCAGCACACAGACGTGCGCCATCCTCCCTGACTCCGAGAGTGGTCCAAACGCACTTTACGGTGGCCCTTGTGCCAGCCAGACTTTGCTGGCCTAATCGTGCCGGCCTAACTCCAGGTTAGGATTGCTCCCTGAATGCCAATGCTTAGGCAGTTCCAAGCTCTACTTGCACCTAAGAGTTCAACATCTGCATATCCAGTAGCTCTAATATCTGCAAGTGGCTCTCATAATCTGCAGTGGAATGCATGAACCAACTTTGCTGAGGGCTCCCCATGACTACTGTTCCACCGCAGAAAGCAGAACATGCCCCTTTGGCACAGCTATGTCCATGCTACAGAGTTGGTTAGGGGTATGCCCTGAATCGCATTGGGCTTGCGGTGATACAAACATTTTCGGCAAGGCCTGTTTCCACCTGGCATTACAGCCATCAAAGTGATGTGCGAGCATCAATTGGCTCTTGATCCATGGCTGAATGTGTAAACTCAAAGTGTGGAATCCAACGTCTCGAGGTTCATTCCCCTTTAGCCAAACTGCCCACTCGAGAAAGGGGTGTCCTACACTGACCCGTATGATGTGGACCTGACCCCTTGGGGTGAATCAAGAAGGCTGCAAGGATACAAGGAGAAACATCTGCAAGTGTTCAAGAGAAGCCAAAGGAGTTCCATGAAATTATGCAGGGGTGCAATCAGCATTTATCTCACTTGGAAGTAGCTCCTTTGGACTGCTGTTCCATTCAACGGCACTTGCGAAACAGCCCTGGTGGTGGGTTTAATCCCATTTCGCTCAGTTCCCAGGAGCACTCCTACCTCAGTGCCACATCGTAAGGAGCCAAGTAGGATTAGCAGATATGAGCACAGCAGAGGATGAAGTCATGGAAAGATTGAGCCTCTTTTACAGAGAGGAGGACGGGAGGGGGAAAGACCTCACTTCACTGGCTGTAAAATTGTATTAGACCTGCAAGGTGTGGTTGATGACGTGGTCATCCTAGCTGAAGATCACACTATTGGGGTGTTCGTGGTGTCGGTCCACTTCTGAGGCAGGGTGACGCTCCGGATTTGGTCCGTGAACAGAGAATGGGGAGACGGACGGTGGACTGGCATGTGTACCCAGAGAACCCCATGCTTGTGCACTGCATCCAACTGCCTGCCCTCCGTTGCCCAGTTGGCTATTGGCTCGGCCTCTCACACCTTTCTAGATTGCTCTGCAGGTGCCGGGGAGGAATTGGGAGGGTGGGGGTGGTGCCTGCCGACACCCTCCCAGATTTCAATGTCAAGAACTTCAGTGGTCACCATCACCCTTCCCCTTCTTGATCAAGAAGAAGGCAGAGGGGGGAACAGTTGGAGCTCTCACCAGGCAAGAGCTGGAAAGAGCTTCCTCCACTTTTGCCCCTGTTTCTGGATCACTCAGTGGCTGGGAGCAGCCAATCCTGCACCTCAAGTGGAACATGGAATACCCCTCCCATGGGAAGAAAAATGTGGGACCTTTAACCCACAGAACAGGAGCCTCCAAACTACGGCCCTCGGGCCGGATCCGGCATAAGCCTTCCCTGTCATGGGTGGTACAGATCATTCTATCACGCAGCTGCTCCATTTTCCAGCCAATTGGCATTCTAGGCATTCTAGATATTCGCTCTAGACGCTCTAGACATTTGCGTCTATGCTTGGTCATCCCAGAAGGCCAGGAATAGATGCAGATGCTTAGAGTATCCCTGCCAGCTGATTGGCTGGAAAATGGAGCAGCAGCACGATGGAATGATTCACGTTCCTTGGGATGGGGAAGCCTTTCTCCACACACAGCACTCTATGGTTCGGAGACTGCTGCCATAGAATGAGTGGGTGGGGGCTGTATTCTATGCATGATATCAGTGATATGATTGGTTAAAGCCAAGCCCAAGGGGCTTTGTAATTCTGCAACATCCCATAGGGGAGTGAAGGAATGGTGGAATGAAGGAAGGAAGCCGCAAAGAATCGACTATTCCCCCAAGTTTTTCTCTCCTCTTGATTCCCTAGCAGAAAAGTGACAATATCTCACATGCCAAACCCAACTTGTTTTGCATACGATATAGAAAACTGCAGGCCTTAGCATTTTGCAGAGATTAATTAGTTGGTCTTCAATAGCAGTCAGATCTTAATTCAAAGCAGAGTTGCCTGCCAATTTTTAAACTTTTCGTTAGTGGGAAGTTAAACGTGATCATTTATTTTTCCCCGCATTTGCCCCTAATCTAGATCCCAACACTGGCCTCGACTTGACAAAAGTTTGTGTTTCCAATGGGTGTGTGAGTCCACCTGCTTTCATGTATTTTTATAACTCTCGACGAATGACAACCATCCATCAAAACCCAAGATATTCCCTTTCCAAAAATTACTTTTCTTTCTTTTCTTTTCTTTTCTCTCTCTCTTTTTTTTTTTCTGCGCTGGCAATTACAAGTTGCCCTGAGTGTCTTTGGTGTGTTATTTCCTGAAATTGTATGTAATTGGATTTGAAAAGACTGAAGCGCAGTTTTGAAGTTTGCTAAAAGCATGCTTTCCTGATCACCACTTACATCATGTTATTTTACACTTCCTGAAAATGGAATATCTTTGATAATAAATGCAAATTAGGGGGCAATAAATTACAAGTCAACCAATGTCTGATTATATGGAATATAATTAACTCCAGATTCGTTCGCACAGTGTTTATCTTAATAATCATTCCCTGTACAGTAACAGACTTCAAACTTCCTTGTTTCTTTTTTGATTTTTTACTTATTTTTATGTACATTAAAAAAATCAAAGCATAGAATTAAGCTCAAAAACAAAGTAGTATATATTTTTTTAAAAAAAATTTTAGATGAAGATGAAAACATGTTCTTTTCAAGCATTTATTATGCCAAGTATTTGACCAGATAAATTCCTTCTATAATAGTTTATGATGGTTAACAATCATGCATAATATTTGTGGAAGGCTTTTTGAGTGCAAAGCCCTTCACACATTGTGTCTTGATAAAATCCTGATAGCAGCCTTCAGGGCCATTCTAAGATAGGAATCTGCCAGTGCAGCATGTCGCAAATGTGCCATAAAGCACAGTGGTGACTACTCTAGAGCAAGCAGCATCCAGCGTCTCAACTCGTGGATTGCGACTCAGGCTTGGGACGGCAGAACAAATAATGGGGAAGAGGAGGGCCAAACAGTGGGTGGGACAGGCTGCCTGTGAGAGAGGAGTTGTTTTGGGCCAGCTGTTTCTTGGTGAGAGCAAGAAGTCGTTTATCAGCCGGCAGGAAGGCAGTCATGCGGCTAAGAAAGAAAGGCTGGACTTGAAAGTGTCATCTGAATGTAGCAGTTCTTGTAAGATTAGAACTTATTTGTGATTGTAAAAAACCTTTGGGTTTAGAAATGCCTGCCTATGTAAATCACCTTGAATAAAGTCAAAAGAGCAATCTAATGACCTAGAAAGGCGGTATATAAATACTAAGTATTATTATTGTTGTTATTATTGTTATTATTGTTATTATTGTTATTGTTGTTGTTGTTGTTGTTATAGTATTATGTGTGCAGAGAACTGCACACACAGTGGGGCTTACTTGTGAATCAATGTGCATCAGATAGCTGTGCATCACCTCTCTCCTCCTCTCCATATACAGGTGTCCTTCAGTATCCACCAATCCAGTATCCATGAATCTGCCCATCCACAGTAACCAGGTGAAGACAGGACGGTCGAGGCCCTTTTGTTCCCTTCATTTTCTTTGGCCAGGAGCAGAGTTCCGCCGCGTTCTCCCGAATGCTGGGAATGAGCTTTCTCGCTGTCTCTTGCTCGTGCCTTGGCCACAGCTAGTAATTCCAGACCTCGCCATGAGAGCCTTCTCAAACTGTCCCTTGGTGATTACTGTAAGGCCTTAGACAAGTAAGACTATCCAAAGGCAGACAAAGGTCACACTATGGTGGAAAGTGGTCTGATTTTTATCCAGGAGATGGATGCTTGCATTGCTTTCTCTCCCCCTTGCCTTTCCCCTTTTTTTTTTGGCAATTCGACAGCAGAGGTTATAAAATGTACTCACAACCACAGATAGCAAGCCAGATCGAGTTAAGAGTGGCACACCACAGTGCTTTATCCAGTGTGTGTGGGGTTTACCTAATGCAATAATAAATCAGGGGAAAAGGGGAGGCATTTGATACATTTTCAGGAAAACCCATGCACAGAAAACATTTTCTTCTTTCTCTGTCATTGAAATAGTCAAGGGTTGCTTGCTTGGCATTTAAGCCTCTGAACTGGTCTTTTAATTCCACAAGTGTGCCAAACGTGAGCCCTGCTGGATCAGACCAAAGGCCCAGCTTCTTGTCTCTCACAGTGGCCGGCCAGATGCCTCAAGAAGCGCACAAGTCAGCAAGCTACCCATATCCTCTTGCCACTCCTCTGCATCTAGCATTTAAAATAGAGCCTACCTCTAGAACCAGAAGGTTGCATTTACAATCGCTGTGATGGACATTTCCTTCCTCCATAAATCTGTCCAACCCCATTTTAAAGGCTTCTAGGCCTGGAGCCATCACCACATCCTGTGGCAAGGAGTTCCAAAGATTAATTGCATGCCAGGTAAAGAAATATTTCCTTTTGTCTGTTCTAACTCCTGAGATTCAATTTCTGTGGATATCCCCTGGTTCTGGTGCTGTATGAGAGCGAAAAGACCATCCCTTTATCCACCCTACCCAAGAGAACCTGGAAGTGACATCACAATGTCACGTGGTGTTGTGACATCATCACTGCCCTGGGCACAGGATTTCTTGGTATTCCACTTCCCGAAATTTTAGAGGAGGGAAAACTTTCCAGGGGGTTAACCCTTTTTCCCAGAGAGAAGAGGGTTTCACCCTTTCCCTGGCACCATTTTCCCACCCACTACCTCCACCTCAAAAAAAATTCACACCTTCAAAGTTACTACTTGTCCCCCAAAATTGCTGTTTCTGTCTATGTGCATTTCACCCTCACTTCAGATCTTTTACAGGGTCACCATTCCTAGTTAGTTTAGTTTTGCCTTTTTTTTTTTTTTATCATCCTGCCAAAAGGGCAGAGAAAAGATAAATGACACTTTTTGCGACTTTTGCTGGCGGGGCAGACTTTTCCACTGCTTTGCTAAAGAGATCTATTAGTACAGCACAATGGAGAAACTTTGATAAATGCGTCGAGATTAAAGTTTGGACAATGCATTACAAGAAAACCATAAACCGCATTATTACTCACACATAAAACATTTCCTACTCGGGGAGCAGAACTGAATTTCTTCTCCGCAGGGGGCTCCTTCTCACCCTGATTTTCATTATTCACTTCCAATATATCTGCAACAGCCACAAAGGATTCTCCTCCTTCCAGTATTGCCTTAAGGCAACCAAGAGCCTCTTGGTTCTTTGGGACAAAAAGATCAAATCCACATGGTTTCATCAAGGAGGTATTGCAATTGACACCACACAAACTCTGTTGTTTTCTTGGGATGTGCTTCCTCCCCTCCCCGCCCCATATCTATCTCAATTCTCTACCCAACATGCCAGTATTGTTGTGATGGTCTTGGAAAGACATGGGAATGTCTACAGTACCAACATGTCAGTTTAATACTATTTTCTCTCTCACTCAAAGCAACCTGGGAATTGTAGTTTCAGGAATGTGCTGAGAAGGCTAGCCCTCTCTTTCAAACTACAGTCTTCTTGCTCTAGGGGCTGTAGAGGCCCATTTACCATGAACAAAGAAACATAAGAAGATCCCTGCTGGATCAGGCCAAAGGCCCATCTAGTCCAGCTTCCTGAATCTCACAGCAACCCACCAGATGCCTCAGGGAGCACACAAGACAACAAGATGCCTGCATCCTGTTGCCACTCCCTTGCACCTGGTGTTCTACTGCTACAAACACAAGGAGGTTGCCTATAGCCCATGATGGACTTTTTCTCCAGAAATCTGTCCAATCCCTTTTTAAAGGCACCTAGGCCAGATGCCATCACCACAACCACAACCTTGTCCATTTGCCCCTGGTACTTGTTCCCATGGGCTTGTTCTTGGAAGACTGCCCTGGTCTCTCATTGGCTGGTCAGTTGGCTAGCCAAATAGTGATTAATTCCAACCCTGGGGCAAAATATCAATACTGTATTTTTTTATTTAAAAAAATGAGAAATTGCTTGCACTTTGGGAGGGAGCAGCTGGGGTAGTTTCAGATGCTGCTCAAGGCTGGCAAATCCGAATAGCAAAACTGAATTCAGCATTTTCTGTTTCACTCTGCAGCTGCTGGGAAGAGCTGGTCTGCTGAGCCAAATCAAAACAGCAACAGCGACTGCCGGTAAGAAAGAAGGGCGGGCAGGCCCCTTTGCAAGCCAATCGACCGGATTTCCAGATCTCTCAATGTGCCCTCGCTGAACTCTGTAGTTGTCACTTGCAGGGCCAGCCTTAAGCCAATGTGACCAATGTCATCACATGGGGACCCGCCCAGCACAGCAAGCATATCGCCTGCTGCTACAGCCGGGGTCTAAAGGTGGAGGATCTTTAAGGGCACTGACTCCCACGTTGTCATGCTTCAGATAGACTGCTCCTGCAGAGGCGTCGGCCACTGAGGTAGGCACCAGCCACCTTTACGGGGCTGCGTGGATCTGTGCCTGCTGTAGAGCAGGCGCAGGTCCAGACACAGTGTGGCCTGAATTGGGGCCGCTTGTTGGTTGCACCTAATAGCTGCATCCAGGCTCCATTCCCCTCCCTGTTCCACCCAACCCACCAGAATGCCGTTCTGCCCTCCCTCCCACTTCCCCCGCCCAGAATAGCCCCTGCGCCAGCCAAAGTTGGCTGGCGCCGGAGCGGCTTACCCTGGGCATGCTCCAGAAGTGCAGGGCTGACACAACTGCCTGTGTTGGCCCTGCGCCAGAAGCACTGGCACAGACCTGCTTTATGGCACGTTCACGGCAGCGCTCAGCTGATGCAAGTGGCTTGGGGGGGGGATTGCGCCCTAGGCCCCACAGTGGGACTTAAAAAGGTAAAGGTAAAGGTTTCCCCACGACCGGATGGTCTAGTCGTGACCAACTGTAGGGGGCGGTGCTCATCTCCGTTTCTAAGACTGTAGAGCCGGCGTTTTGTCCGAGGACAAGCTTCCGTGGTCATGTGGCCGGCATGACTCTACACCGTAACGCACGGAACGCTGTTCCCTTCCCACCAAAGTGGCCCCTATTTATCTACTTGCATTGAGGTGCTTTTGAACTGCTAGGTTGGCAGGAGCTGGGACAAGTGACGGGAGCTCACTCCGTCGCGCGGTCTTGAACTCCCAACCTTCCGGTCAGAAAGCCCAGCAGCAGCAGTTTAACCCGCTGTGCCACCATGTCCCAAATGGTAAAGGTAAAGGTTTCCCCATGACCGAATGGTCTAGTCGTGACCGACAGCGTTCACAGCAGCGCTCAGCTGATGCAAGTGGCTTGGGGGGGGGGGGTGGATTGCGCCCTAAGCCCCACAGTGGGACTTACTCCCAAGTAAACATGTGGGGGGATCTGCAGCCTCAGTTCTGGAGAAGACACGGTAAACTTCAGAATTTGGCAACGTGTCCTAAAATATTTACAAAATCAGCTTTAGAAAAAAGAAAAGAAAAAACCCGCTGCCTTCCTGTTTATAGCTTAGAAGAACTAGACAGTCTCTGAGTGAGCAATAATGGCATTTTTAAAAAAAAAAATTCTATAAATCTCAGGCTGCTCTTCGGTTTCATAAAAAGGGAAATGAATACAAGAAAGGGGTGAGAAGGGTTGTGAAATTGACATCGCAGACATTGAAATCCTCACCGTAATCCTATTTACATGCCTAGTAGGATGTTATTGCTATTTCTGGACGTCTTGTATATAGAACACAGGCAGAAAGCGGCGGGCGAGTCCACAGGCCCTGTCCTTCGAGCCGGCTGGAGAAGATTTCTCATGTTACTCTGCAGGCTGGGAGGAAGCCCAGCTTAAGCAGTTTTCAAGCCTCATTGATTTCTAGTGGGTTGACATAGCCCGCCGCATCTCTAGTGAAATACCCAGCATTCTTCTGTGTGCACGTTCAAGTGGGTTGATCTGAGAACACCGTTAAGTGCATTTTGTGGGTAAGAAGGTGGGAAATTGGGTGTGGGAATGTAGGCATCAGCATATCGCGGAGCATTAGAGCACAATCCTAACCTGGAGTGAGGCTGGCAGAGTTAGGCCAGCAAAGTTTGGCCGGCACAAGGGCCACCGTAAAGCATGTTTGGACCACTCTTGGAGTCAGGGAGGATGGCGCACGTCCGTGTGCTGACCTCCCTGACTCTGAGAGAGATACAAATGTACTTTAAGGTGGCCCTTGTGCTGGCCTAACTGTGCCAACCTAACTCCAGGTTAGGATTGCACCCTTAGTCTTGAGATGATATTGCAGGGGGGAAACCATTGCTCAGAGCTCAAGCTCTCATGCAGAAGGTCCCGGGTTCACGGAAATGGAATCAGTCCAATCTTTACAGCTGAATCCTAGGTGGGTCGACTCAGGAGGAAGTCCCATTGTGTTCCATGGGGCCTACACCCAGGAAAGTGTGCAGAGGATTGTAGTCTAAGGCTGCAATCCCATGCTATCTAACAGTACCTTCCTAGGAGTAAGCCCTATTAAGCCTAATGAGGATCTCACTGTTGGTCTATCAGGAGCAAAAAATGTTACCTTCCACAAGAGCTTTTTCACATTCCTAGCCACTCTTTTGAATGGATTGTTTCAATGGACTTAAGCTTTTTGTTGTTTGTGGTGGTGGTGTTTGTTTAATAGGAAAAGATCTCCATTAGAAAAAGCCATCCACAATAGACTTTCTTACTACATTTTCAAACATCAAAATCCGAATTATGCAGAGGTTAAGCAGCCTGGTGGGTAAGTACGCTGGCCTTTCATGTCTTATTATGTCGTTGATTAGCTAATGTTTGTAAAGCACTTTGAAGATGAAAGGCAGCCATATAGGTTCCAAGTATCATTATCTCTGGAGACCCGGGTTCAACTAAGAGGTGCCTAATTACACATGCAATAAATTAGATTTCATGAATCATGGAATCCTGTTTTCTGTATTGTGTTCAAGCGTTCCTCCTTCTCCCAGCCAGGATAGTACATGGAAATAATTCTTCGAAATGGAGCCACAGATGGAAATTACTGGGTATGTACAATAAATGAATGGTGGGGGGGTTTTTTTCCCCTGATTTGGAGGAACAATCTTCCCCCTTAAATTTCAAAGGTGAACTGCCATTCTCAGAACATGATCCATGTATGGAAAACGACAGCCATGTGTAGCTCAGGCAGATCAGCTGAATGCACAAGCAGAAGGAAGTACAAGTTTGCAACAAATGCTTTGTGGATACACAAGTGAGACTGCAGGTATGTAGCCTTGTGCAAAATGGGAAGCCTCCTGATGGTGACTTTCATCCCATGGCTGGCTTGGATTGCACATGGCTGAGGACCTACCCAGAAGAAACATTCCCTTACCTTGGGGAGGCCTCCCTGATGACTACTCCATTGCAGAATACAGAACAGGCCCCACTGGAACATTGTCAGGGCTGGAAAGTTGGTTAGGATTGCGCCCTGACTCAAAAGGGGAGATACAGTAACAACAGCACCTTCATTGGGTACCCTATTTGTCTCTTCCTCTTCCATCAGTATCTGCTGCACCTGACAGCAAGAGGAGGAGGAGGTGGTGAAGGAGACTGTGGAGGAGGAGGAGGAGGAGGAGGTGATGATGATGATGATGATGATGAGATTGTTATAATCTCTTTTCCAATAATTTCAAAGCCTGTGCAAGAGAGGGTTTGGTGCTGCCTTATCAAAACCGAGTTCTTGATAGACGACTGCACAGCCTGCTGTCTTGCCCTGCAGCTCCTAAGGCCAGCCTTGCTTAGGCTGCCACCTCACAGGGTTGTCGTGATGGCGCACGTCTGTCTGCTGGCCTCTCCGACTCCGAGAGCGGTCCAAACATACTTGACGGTGGCCCTTGTGCCAGCCTAACTGTGCTGGCCTAACTCCAGGTTGGGATTGCGCTTACAGGGATGTACAGTATTTATGAATTGGGGTCATGGAATGGAAAAGGTTGAAGACCACTGACCTAAACCATAAAGTGAACATCCAATAGAAACCATTACATGCCATTCCTTAGCAGGCTCCACCTGGCCATATCTCATTTTCCTCCACCTTGGACATTAAAGGCCGAGTCTACGTATTGACAGGATGCCCAGACTCTCACCCAAGAGAAAGGTTATTTTGGGCTGTTTGGAACCAGCCAGCTTCATGGCATCCTGTCTGGGCGAAGCATCTGCTAGCAGTGAAAAGCAGAAGGACTTTCGACATCCAGCAAGACTGGGCATGAACTCGGAGCATGGGAGGCTCATTTGTCCCTTTCGGTTTTCACTTTCAGAGTGGAGATTGGCGATGGCTGCTTGTGATCTTACCACTTCCTCATGCGGTCAGGAGCTCCAGAAGGGCAGTGCTTGACACAGACTGTAGCCCCCATGCGCTGGTTCACAGATAGAAATAGGAGAGGCTCGCATGCAATGCTGCTGTGTTCCTACAGAGGATTTATTTATATAAACTCCATCCATCCCTCATGGGAAGCCGCCTTGTACCCAGAGCCCTTATATATGGTGTGGCCCTCATATCAAAAGCTTTGGATTTAACCTATGACTCCCTTAGTATTTATAGATTTGCCTCTGAAGTGGAGCTGGAAAAGGTGTAGAAGAGAGCGACAAAAGTGATGACGGGGCTGGGGCACCTCCCTGATGAAGAAAGTCTGCAGCGTTTGAGGCTCTTCAGTCTAGAAAAAAGGCGCCTGAGCGGGGACATGATTGGAACATGCAAAATTATGCGTGGGAGGGATAGAGTCGATAGAGGGATGTTCTTTTCCCTCTCTCACAATAAAGAACCAGGGGACATCCACTAAAATTGAGTGTTGGGAGAGTGAGAACAGATAAAAGGAAATACTTTTTTGTTTTTTAACCCAGAGGGTAATTAATCTGTGCAACTCCTTGCCACAGGAGGTGATGATGGCATCTGGCCTAGATGCCTTTAAAAAGGGATTGGACAGATTTCTGGAGGAAAAATCCATTGTGGTCCAGAGGCCATGATGGGTTGTGTGACTTCCTTATGTTAGTAGTAGGCTATTTCAGAATGCCAGGTTCAAGGGAGTGGCAACAGGATGCAGGCATCTTGTTGTCTTGTGTGCTCTCTGAGACACCTGGTGGGCCACTGTGAGATATGGGAAGCTGGAAAAGATGGGCCCTTGGCCTGATCCAGCAGGTCTTATGACCTTATGTTCTTAAGTAAAGGTGTAGCCCTACAATTCCCATGTTCCATGCATGCATGGGAAAGTCTTCCCTTCCAGAGCAAGCCCCAAACACGCCTTGCATGGGGAGCGTCTCCTCCTCGCTTTCCAACTGGACCTTCAAACCCTCTTGACAGTTTTTTGACCCTGCTTGTAAAAAGCCTGAAGTCGCAAGCCGTCGGGATAAAAACCCTTTTTTCATGGTAAACAAATAACGAAATAAAAGTTAGTTGAGAAGTTTGCAACGCTATTAAAACATTTAACCGTAGCCTGGAGGTAAAGTAGATGTTAGATCCAAAGTTACTGTTTATTGGAGTGCCTGGGAAGAATTAAAAAAAAATATACTTCACAACCATGAGCAGAGGAGGGGTGTGTGTGTGTGTGTGTGTGTGTGTGTGTGTGTGTGTGTGTGGGCTTCTTTTCTGTTTTTGAAGAAGGGACACCAAGCAACAACAAAGACGACAAATAGACCCCTTTCTTTGAAATGAAGTTGTACAAACAGATTTGTGCCTGCAGGTCGCCAAGGAAAGAGAGAAATGGCTCACATCCCATTCTTGACTCATGCCGGAGTTAGAGGAGGCTTTGCTTGCTCCCACTCAGCACATAAGGGCCAGCTCTGGATTGGTGGAAGAGATGCTGGGGGTGGAGCCAGAGATGGTCTTGCTCTTTGGTGACTCCATCGTGGCACCGAGCAAAGTGTTTCTCAAACTGTGGGTCAGGACCCATTTGATCGGCTGAGACCTGATGGCTGATGGGTCGCGGAAAGCTGGGAGCTGCCATCTTGGAAGTTGAAGAGGGTCATGCCAGCAGGACCCTCACCCCAAAACTGTGGGGCCCAATGTGATTACATAGGCCACATTTGCTTAAGGCTGACCATGGATACAGCACAGCCCCACTGCCCCAGAGCTGGTTTGGATTGGGCTGGGCTGTAGGATACATGTTTAGGCCTGCATATTTAAAAGCACAGTCCTAACCTGGAGTTAGGCCGGCACAGTTAGGCCAGCAAAGTTTGGCCGGCCCAAGGGCCACCGTAAAGTGCTTCTGGACCACTTTTGGAGTCGGGGAGGATGGCTCACGTCTGTGTGCTGGCCTCCCTGACTCCAAGAGTGGGCCAGATATGCTTTATGGTGTCCCTTGTGCCAGCCCAACTGTGCCAGCCTAACTTCAGGTTAGGATTGTGCCCCCAGTTTTGCTGGGGGACAAACAAAGGAGAAAGGCCTATTGCCATCGTATTCTGCAGCTAGGCTTTCCGGAAGCTGTAACCAGCGGCAGCATTCAGCCGGTACGCTGGGCGGGACTTACCTTTGACCGGCAGTCCGCCCGTTGCGTAACGGCGCGTTCCGCCGGCTGTAACTAATGGCTTCCATGGCCTAACTCCATGTTAGGATTGTGCTGCAAGAAACAATAAAAATAAGTGGCATGAAAAATATGAAAAAAGCATCACAGGGTCGATACTGCAAGAATATTCTGAATGTAGGTCATCAATATTTTTCTGCTTCTCTTGTTTGTCAGCACCGTGCTTGAGGGTGGCAAATGAAACCCTTGACGTCTTTCAAGTCATTTTTACCTGCCTGGATTTACATATACATATGATATCTGCTATACTAATTATATCTATTTTCACAGGTATCGGCAGACGTACCCCTGTGCTGCTGCAGCACCCATTAGCCGATCAGGCGGTGCCGTGCAGCTGTGTTTTGATCAGTGGGAAAGGTTTCCTGGCACCCGAGCACTGAAATCACCTTGGCGGGGATGACAAACGGAGCGAGCTTCTTGCGAGCGAAAATCCAGCGTTTCAGCCAGGAAGGGAGCCGAGCAACAACCACCACGAATTAGAAAAGCACAATGACTTTTCATCGAGATGTCTGTGTAGACTCAGCCACACACATTATCCCCTCTGGCTCCTGGTTGGCCAAGGTCGCTTATCTGCTCAGGGACCCCAATAGTTCCTCTTGCACACCCTTTTTGTCAATCTAACTTTCACAACACTTCGCACTGTGCTCACATAGCTACACATTTCTGTGATCCCATTGTCCATTTCTTAACACATTTGTTACATTTTTTTTTATCTCACCCATCCTCCAAGGAGCCCAGGGCAGGTTCTACTCATATGTAAAAACACAGAGTTGGAAAGTGACCCACAATGTCATCTAATGCAACCCCCTGCCTATAGCAGGAAATATTCCTAGAGCATCGCCAGTAAATGTGCCGAGCCTCTGCTTGAAGATCAATAGTCCTACTCTGTGTCCATTTTCATTTTTTTCTAAGGCCAGAATGGTATAGAGCAGTGGTTCTCAAACGTTTTAGCACTAGGACCCACTGTTTAGAATGACAATCTCTCCGGGACCCATAGGAAGTGATGTCATGGCCGGAAGTGCCTACTGCCTTCTTGAGAATGCATAAGTTGGGTTATTTCTCAGCCATTTTCCGATAGCAGTCAGAGAGGCCAGCACACAGACGTGCGCCATCCTCCCTGACTCCAAGCGTGACCAAACACACTTTACGGTGGCCCTGGGGCTGGCCAAACTTTGCTGGCTTAACTGTGCCAGCCGAACTCCAGGTTAGGATTGGGCCCTCAGTCAGAGAGGCCAGCACAGATGTGCACCATTCTCCCTGACTCTGAAAGTGGTCCAAATGTGCTCTCAGAATGTCAAGTGAAAGAAATCGAACCATTATGTTAGATACAGGGATCTTGTCTTGTGTGCTCCCTGAGGCATCTGATGGGCCACTGAGAGATGCAGGAAGCTGGACTAGATGGGCCTTTGGCCTGATCCAGCAGGACATTTCTTATGTTGTTATGAACATAACATAAAGTACATATGAACATAAATTGCACGTGAACCTAACATAAAGTTCAATTTATGCACTTTAACATCCTATAGAAGTCCTTTGCCACCTGGCTGGTTAAATTCCATGTCCAAAGTTATCTCTTCAGACAAAGAAGAGCTGGCAGCTGCAGTAGAACTTTTTCATTTGTCCTCAGTCTTCTTGACACTGAGACATTTGTGTATTCCCTCCAGCTCTCTTGGCAGACTTGAGAATATTTCTTTGCTGAATATGATGGATGAGGTGGGGTATTTCTCGTTCGCCTTGGTGTGACACTTCTGGACGAAGGTGTCAGTTCCTCTACAGGAGAGCATCTTCAGCACTCCAAATGCTTCCATCAGTCTGTGAACCCTTTTTGGGTAATCTGTTTTCAATTATGTGGCCTTACCTGGAGGGAGCTACACAATGCGTCTTGCAGGTAGCAATGCAACAATGCAGCTGCGCATTGCATTTCACACAGGACATAATGCAGCTGCTCGGTTGTTGCATGCCTTCTGAGATCATCTCTCATCACTGGATTCCTCCGCACTTAGAGCGCAGTCCTAACCTGGAGTTAAGCTGGCACAATTAGGCCAGCAAAGTTTGGCCGGTCCAAGGGCCACACATAAAGCATGTTTGGACCACTCTTCAAACAGATGGCGCATGTCTGTGTTCTGGCCTTTCTGAGTGTGGTCCAAATATAATTTACAGTGCACCATCCTCCCTGACAGTGGTCCAAATGCCCTCGTGCCAGTCAAACATTGCTGGCCTGACTGTGCCAGCTTAACTCCAGGTTAGGATTGCACCTTGAATGCCGGATGCAAGGGAATGGCCACAGGATGCAGGCATCTTGTTATCTTGTGTGCTGCTCCCTGGGGCATCTGGTGGGCCACTGTGAGACACAAGAAGCTAGACTAGAAGGGCCTTTGGCCTGATCTAATAGGGTTCTTCTCAGAGTCATGTTCCAGTGCAATTCAAGGTGCTGATATTGACAAACCCTCCACAGCCTGGTTTTATGGTGCACTGAGCTATGTGCCATGCATTATAGGACTGCCCCACGAAGGCATTTGAAAGTCTGGATGCCCCCTTTAAAAAAAAATGAGTTAAGCAAAATGACATTCTTTCTACTTGTCTTTTCTTACTGCACAGGGTGCAGCCATCTCTATACAGTCCTTGGAGAACAAAAACTTACAAAAGGGGGGGGGGAGTTTGTCATTCTCCAAGATAGCTGGTTTATGTTAGAGCCTCCATGCTGTCTTTGCTTCTCTTTCGTAATAAACCCTTATGTCTGCACCATAAAGATGTCCATCTAATGCAGAGAGGGAAAAATACAGATTAATTTATCATCGCTATATATTCTCATAAGAGCATTCCATGCGCCATTTCTTGTTTTCATTTCCTTTTATTTCCCCCACCCTTCCTCGTTATTTCTGTTGTCAGGAGGTGTGTGTGTGTGCGCGCGCGCGTGTGTGTGTGTGCATGTGCGTGTGTGTGTTTTCCCTTCACCTTGTCTACTAAATCTTCATTGCAGGATGCAAATGAAAATGGCCCAAATATGTATTATTTATGAACAGCCATGCGCTCCCCTTATGCATCGGATTGATTGTGTCAAGGGAAGCTATAAGTGAAGTGGCAGAAGTCAATGGAAAATAAAAAAAAATTTAAAAAAAGGACCAGCAAAGGAAAAGGTGATGGAGAAAGGGAAGGGGAAAAAAAAGTTTCCAGCCAGGAAAAAAGAAATGGAGTTTGGAGCAACGCCGTTTCTGGAGAGAACATTACCGCCACATTGAAATGGATCTTGATCGTGGCGAAAAGTGTGATTTACAGCTGTCCCTGGTACTGAATATCAGAAATATCCATGCACCAACACGCCCCTTTTGAATGATGGCTGATGCTTCTTCCCCCCCCTCCCATTCTTTCTCCTCCTCCCATTTTTTTCCCCCTTTTCTGCTTTTGCTGTTCGCTTGGGGGAGGCCAAGGAAGCAGTCGATCAATACGGTGTCTTGACTGAAGTTGCCTGCAGCCACTCCATTTCTCAGAACGGACACCGGCGCAAGTCATCAATAGCAGTGAGAGGCTGTCTCCGGCAGAAATTAAGACTCTTCCTTCTGCATGGCTGTCTGGTGGCGACCGATAACCGTCTCCTGGTCCCACATCAGAGTGCAGCAAACGAACCGATGCGGTGTGAGCTTTCCTGCCTTTGCAGGAAGCACAAAGGGAAGGTTGTCAGATGCAGTGGCATAGCTAATGAAAGTGCAGCCCAGTGCAGAGGGCAAAACGATGCCCCGGAAGTGACATCGCAACAGGAAGTGACATCACAGTTGCATTCTCATTTTCTTTTGGGGGGCCCTTAACTTTTGATAGAATGAAGATATTGCACTGCAATTTGTTTCATTGCGTTCTGCATTAAATCCTGCACTTAATGGCATATAACATGATGGTATTATTCATACAATACCCAAGTTTTCAAAATTTGGCCACTAGTGTCCAGCTCAGCTTATTGCCCCCTAGAGCTTGATGCCCAGTGCAACTGCATCCCTCTGTACCTCTTTAGCTATGCCCCTGGTCAGATGAAGAGCTGGCCTTATTATTAGGCAGAATGAGGTAAGGTGTCCTAGAGCAGTGTTTTTCAACCTGTGGGTCGTGACCCCAAGCATCCTTGGGGGGGGGTCTTGGCAACCTTCAAAGGCAGTGCAAGAGAAGGCTTGGAACCAATTCCATAATGTGGACACCCCCTCCCCCAGGCAGGTAGCCCTGGGTTCCACATTGGGAAGCGCAGTAGACCTGGGCTCCAAAGGCTATTCCCACTCTGAGCTCCACTACCCTGCCCGAAAGAAACTTAGTACCCCCTGATAAACTTCCTCTCAGATGCCCCGCTGTCACATTTTTTGGTTCCGAGCTTGATCTCACACATACACACCTTATTATGTAGCATTTTCAAACAAGCAAGCAAGCAAGCAAATAAAGAAACCATGCAGATCCTATGATGTGTTTATCATAAAATACCATTTGATCCTAGGTTGGCCCATGGTTGACTCGTATCATGCCGTTTCAGATGTTACAAGCAGTGTTAAGTCAGTTCGCCTGACTTTACAAGCTAAGCACCACAGGTGCACATGTGTGCATGCATGTGCTTGTATGTGTGCACACGCATATGCTTGTATTTAAATAGAACAACTGCTAATTTAATTGGCTCTTAGTTTCCACAACATTTTGCAGTCCTGATAGATCCACATTTCCAAACAAAAAAGACACATTTTAGCATTGTGGATATACAGAAGAACAAGGAACCAACCTTTGAAATAAGGAAAAAGAGACTTCTGGTAATAATAAAACCGTCTTAAAGCAAGAGGCATCTGGCAGGCCGAGATTTATAGATATCTAGTAAGCGTTGTGCCAGATCATAAGCAGGCAAACCCAGGTAATATTGGCTGTGTGTTATTGCCCACATTCTTTTCAAATATATGTTTCGTTGCATTTCTGCAGAAAAGGAAACATTAGGCAAGTAGTTTATGGGCCTGTAAGTGATTCAAAGCTGAAACCGGAGAAATATATTGGATGACATATTTTTGACGCAAACGCTGGCAATTAGTTGAAATTATTTTTCCAAAATCAAAATAAGTGGAGCTTTCAGCAAGTTTTGAAGTTTAATAAGTGTTTAGGTGCACCATAAAGCCAAGGGTTTAGGCACCTATGTTGGGGTAAATCACCAATTCCAAAATGAATCCATAGAAAATATGGGAAGTCAACTCAATGCTTCTAGCACCAAATCTCCTTTGGGGTGAACCAAAATAAACATGTCACAGCCTGGCTGCATGGAGGAAAAATTTGGAGCACCGAACCGTCTTTGTCAGAGGTCGTGTGGGGTTGACATCCAGATAAAACAGGCACAAACACAGCTTCTGTTTCAGCAAGGGTTAGGAAGATCTGCATTCAGACCAAAGGTATTGAATGGGCTGCACCAAAATGTGATGTAGGGCACAAGCTTACTAGGGAGGTATTGACAGAAGAGGTCTACCACTACCCATTAGTCATGAGGTTATGTAGAACCTCCATGTCCAAAAGCAGTATACTTCTGGATGCAAGTTTTGCTGGGGGACAAACATTGGAGAAAGACCTATTGCCATCTTGTTCTGCATGTAGGCTTTCCAGGAGCATCTGGTCCCTGTAGGACACAAGAGATTACAATAATCTCTGTTCAGCTATGGCGTTCACAGGGTGTCCTTGGTCATATCACTCTAAGACTAAGAGTGCAATCCTCACCTGGAGTTAGGCTGGCACAGTTAGGCCAGCAAAGTTTGGCCGGCACAAGGGCCACCGTAAAACGCATTTGGACCTCTCTTGGGAGTCAGGCGGGATGGCGCACGTCTGTGTACTGGTCTGTCTGACTCCGAGAGTGGTCCAAACATACTTGACGGCAGCCCTGGCGCCTGCCAAACTTTGCTGGCCTAACTGCGCCAGCCTGACTCCTATCCAGGTCAGAATTGCTCCCTAAACTACTTCACAAGGTTGTTGTAAAGCCCTGAAAATGCACCCTTGAGTTCTTATGGAAGAAAGTTAAAAACCCAACGAATATATTATTGAAAATCTTCAGTATATTGGCAGTTTAATGGAGAAATAGTCTCCAAGTTCCCTTTCTCCTGGTTTATTTATACACCAAGCAACAGAATATTTTCTGATATCTGAAATTCACAGCATGCCTGGCTGCTAAATTGCCACCTTAACCCCCCCCTTACCTTCACTGAAAATGCATATTACATCAAAGTGACAGGCGTACGCAGGGAGATGTGTCTATCAACAGTGGAGATTTCACTAGGAAGTTTGTAAAGTGTCAGCCGTTTAAAGTGACTTTCTCCAAACCAGCTCGGCAGCAAGGAAAGTGCTTTATGCCGACCTGGGAGCAAGGCACTGAACACAAGGTGGCTTACTTCTGAGACGACATTTCATCCAAAGGGCTAGGTGGACCCCCATGTTCAGGAGCAGTCTTCCTGTGAATATCAGTGCACAGGAGCATCAGGAGGAAAGGGCTGTGGCCCCCAGGCCCAGCAAGATGATGAACTGGATGAACTTGAACTGGAATCTGAACGCTTCTTAGGGTATGAGACATCCCATAGCATGGACCTCTGCTAACACTGCAGATCAAGAGAACATCTCCTCCAAAAGTTATAGGATCAAAGCCTCTCCCAATAGGTGGCTGTTCATGGGAATGGGATAGAAGGCAACCTGCTCCTGACTGGGGAGCAAAGTTTGTTCAGTGCATGGTCCTGGGTTCGAATCCTGGTTCATGGATAAGGAGAACTGGGAAGAATCCTACGTTCTGCGCAACCCAAAACTCGTTGAAGGTAAGGCACCACCATGGAAATAAACAACAGTGTCATTCAGATCCCAGGGATTCACGGAACAGAACATCCTGCCGGTTTATCAAGCAGGCAAATCTTTTTGAAAGGTCTTGTGGTTTGAAATCAGCCAGGAGATTTTAATCCGCCGGACTTTGCACAAGTGGAGAGAATTATCATAGGCTTTGTTGCTTGTGTTTGCGGGTTAGAGAGGAAGGAAAGCTGCGAAAGATGGAAGGAACAGAGACACTTAGCAGTTTCTATCACCCTTGCTTCCCTTGAGACATACTTTGCCATGTACTGAATTCGAATCCTAATTCGTGCCTCAGCAAAAAGCCCCCAATTGAATTTCTGAAAGGCCACAGCTTTGCAGCCCCCAAAATCCTCCAGCAACAAATGTGGAATCCTCCGAACTCTCTGCATGCAGAAAACTAGCATGTCAGCGTTCTACCCTGGCTTAGCTAAATGCAATAGCTTTCTGTGGACAGTGAGCTTTGCGTTTTGTTTGACTAACATGGGATAGCCTCCAATCATGGGAGCCTCCAGTTTTGTTTTGGGATCCTGCAATATTTTAACCAGCATGTGTGTTTAAAATCATGATTGAATGAAAAACAGAACAATAGGACAGTCTGCCCCAGTTCCCCAGAAACCAACATTTTAATGTGCAAAATAACCAAGGTCAGACTTTGTCCTGCTCCATAACTCCGTCGCATCTATGATTAAATTTGCAGTTCTGCAAACCAAGGGCTAAAAGGATTTATTTCCATATGGCGCAGGACTATTTCATCTTGCTGTCCTATGTTTCATAAGCAGTCGTAAAATCTGAGATAATGGCAGGGTACCATTTAAAAAAATATATATATATATTTTTTTCAAGTTGGTTCTTTCCCCCCCTTGAGATGGAAAATTAAAAGGAGACCACGAAGGAACTCAAAAGACCTCCAGTGCTGTTAATAAGTCCTTTCAGAAGCCTAATTCTTTCCAGATACAAATTGCGCAATTATTTGGAATGTTTAAATAAGCTAAGCCCCTTACAAATGATACACCATCGTTTACAATTGTGTTAATGCAAAATGATTTATATGTTGCCAACAACAAAGCACGACGGCCGAGACCACATAAGTTCATACATGCAAAGGATTATTCTCAGGGCTGTAGATATCTCTTAGCCAATTAAATGTTTGGCTTTTAACTGATTCATTGTTCAATTAACTGATTACATTTCCATACAGTTACATCTTCCTACACCTGAGTAAACTTTGATGGCAGGGAAGGGACTCCTTAAAGAAAAAGACAGAAATAAAGAAAACAACTTTTGATTCAGAATAAAAACTTAATTTTTTTTTAAAATACAGCCAATTTGTGAAACAGGAAAATGACTGATCCTGTTGGGATTGCAGATATAATTGCGGGTTTCTGGAAGACAAAAAATGACGGTTAAGATGGTTTTGCTCTTCCAATCTGCCATGATTTCAAACACACTCACTTGGTAATCTTGGCAGAATCACAGCCCCTAAACTAATATTTGTATTACGTCATATTGTCCGGCTTGTTTTTAATAGCAGAACCACAAGTTAAAGTGGAAGAATCATGAATGTGAAACTTCCCCCATAGCGGTGGAGCTGGCCCCTTGCGCAGCCAGGGCTTTGACTTGTGAGGTCACCCCTAGAAATGCCTGATCTGGAAGTAATTGCAGAGATGTGATGATGTCACTGCCAATGACTTCTGGGTTATGTAGGGTGGACACTAGCCAATACCTCCATGACACTAGCGGCTCTTGACTCCACCCACCCAGGCTGGCTATTGGCTGCTCTTGACTCCACCCACCTGCCTCATCATTCAGGAAGCACTGTGAAGTCTTTCATGCAAACTGGCCTGGACAACAACAGCCCTTATTGACTCTAACTGCTGGCTTCCTTTCTGTGACTTTTGGCTCTCAAATTTTGCTTGACAGCTGCCGACAACTCGAGTCTGACAGTATCAAACGAGATCGTAAAACATTTGATTTATGCTTTCAACGTGTTCATTCCAGATACAGTGAATATGGGGCTATACGCCAGAGGGGGGGAAAAACACACTGCTTGCCTAGTTCCCCAAATTTACAACTAATCAAATGTACCTGATTACTTGCAATGATTAATTTCTTTAACAGGTTCTTTTTCTGAGCAAGAAATTGCATTAAATACAGTGTGAATTCATTGCAAGTATACACACTTTATTTGCATAATATTAAAGGTGACTGGCGTTTACAATGTGTCAGTTTTGTGTACTATTTGTGTCAAAACAGGAGACTCTTTTAAGAGTGTTTAGTTTCAGTAAAATAAATTAGTTTGGGGTGAGAGCTACACTTCATGTATTTTCTAGGTCAGGGTAAAAAGAATGCATCACATTGAATGTAGAGATTTGTGGGAAGTAAGAGAGGACAGGCAGGAATTTTTCACCCAGTTTTATAACACTAGAAGTCGGCTTTTGACCCTGATTGCAGAAAGTTCAGGGCAGAAAGAAAGGAAAAGGAACAGAAAGTCTGCTTCATGTCGCATGCTTTTAACCTATGGAACTGTCTGCCACAAGATCAGAGAATGGTCTCTCATTTAGTCTTCTTGGAAAAGGTTAGAGAAATTAATGGTGGAGGTTCAAATGTATTGATGACTATGAGTCAGTATAGCTGAATAGAACCTCCAGCTTCCAGAGCAGTATACCTCTATATACCAGTTGATAAGAGGCAAGCAGTGAGGGAGGTCTGTGGCCTTCATGATCTGATAATGAGCTTCCTGAATGCATCTACCTGATCATGGTGGTCTAAGAAAAATTCTGGTCTAAACGGATGCTTCTCTGGCACGACTCTTAAGCTGCTTTTCATAACGCAGCATATAAAATATTTACCATGGCTATCTGTGGATGAGAGTCAATTAATCATTGGCTCTTTAACCACATAATGGATCCAGTAACCAATCCGTAATCACAGGATTAAAGCAATCTTAGTCGATTGGTTGCATGAGTTGGTCAATTAATTGATGAATTAATCATTATTATTATTTTTTTGCATCAGAGGGAAAACCATCTTTCTAGAGGAAGTGTGATTTCCTGGTTTTTCGAGATTGCTGTTGTTCATAGCAGGAGGCAATGACATAGGAGAGGCTCCTGATTTTCTCACAAGACAAAACGGGGTGAGTGCCCTTTTTGGGTCACTGTTAAAATGTTCTGTTTCAGCGAGTACTTTTATGAAACAGCATTATTTTAAACAAAACAAAATAAAATCTGCTTAGTGGTTAATCAAAGGCACATTTTAAATGCATGCTTACATTTCTGTTAATCTATTACAGTGAAATCCTATATCAATACTTAAATTTTGAATTTGTCCATGATCAAACTCTATAAGATCTAATAGCTTCAGACTCAAGCCCGCCAAACCATTATGCAGGTCAGTGACGGGTGGTGAGATTCAGATCTGGGGAGGCATCTCACTCATGCACTCTCCCCCCGAAATACATACGAACATGAGAAGAGCCCCAATGAATCAGGCCAAATGCCCATCTAGTCCAGTTTCTTGTATGTCACAGTGACCCACAGGGAGCCCACAAGACACACACACACACACACACACACACACACATCTGCACATCCCTGGTTCAGGAGGCCATGTTATTTTGGCTTACAGGAGAGTAAATCCCATTGACCTCGGTCTGAGCAGTGTCATAGCTAAGAGGGTGCAGGGGACAGCAGTTGCACCGGGCAACAAGCTTTAGGGGGCAACAAGCTGAACTAGACACTCATGGCCAAAATGGTGAAAATTTTGTTTTCAAATAATGTTATGTTTTATATCCTTGGAAAGGTAATTGAATGCAGAATGCAATGAAACAAGCTGCATTTCGAAGGTAATGGCCAATTAACCAGAAAATGTTTTATTTACGTAATGAAATTTGGTTTTGTCATGGAGCTACAAAATCTTCTTTGACCCTGGGTAGCTGTTGTCCTAGCAATGCCACTGCTTCTGACTAAACAAGCACAGGCTTACATCGAATATCCCGCCAGCTGAAATCCTTGGCACATTTTTTTCCCCAGAAAGCAAGTCCCATTTCACACAGTGGGGCTTACTTCTGAGTAAACACGCTTAAGATCTTGCAGCACATTTGCTTATCTTGGACGGTTGGGATTCCCTAGTTGGGATCAGAATCCACCGCAAGTTACGACGCAGCCTGGAAAAATGGTGGTTTCTCTGCGTGGTTAAAAGCACAATACTCGGACAAAGATGTCTGTGGGGACTCATAGCTTACAACCACCTCATAAACTGCTATTGTGGTTATATCTCATAGCTGTTTTTGTAATGGTCACATGTCTGCATTTTTCCCCCCAAAGTTCTCTCTTCAGGAGGGCATGTTATTTTGGCTTAAAGGTAAAGGTAAAGGTTTCCCCACGACCGAATGGTCTAGTCGTGACCGACTGTAGGGGGCGGTGCTCATCTCTGTTTCAAAGCCTGTAGAGCCAGCATTTTTGTCCGATCATGTGGCCAGCATGACTCTACACCGTAGCGCACGGAACGCCGTTACCTTCCCACCGAAGTGGTCCCTATTTATCTACTTGCATTTTTTAGGTGCTTTCGAACTGCTAGGTTGGCAGGAGCTGGGACAAGCAATGGGAGCTCACTCCGTCACGCAGTCTCGAACTCCCAACCTTGCGGTTGAAAGTCCAGCAACAGTGGATTAACTCGCTGCGCCACCACGTCCCCTTTTGGCTTACAGGAGAGTAAATCCCATTGACCTCAGTCTGAGCACTGGCATAGCTAAGAGGGTCAGGGGAGATGTGTTACAGCCTAAGAATCCTTCGATCTTACCGTGAGAGAGAGAGAGAGAGAGAGAGAGAGAGAGAGAGAGAGAGAGAGATATGCTGACAACATCTAGGGCTTGATCCTAATCTGGAGTTAGGCCGGCACAGTTAGGCCAGCAAAGTTTGGCTGGCACAAGGACCACCGTAAAGCACATTTGGACCACTCTCAGAGTCAGACAGGCTCCATCCCCCCCCCCGATTCCAAGAGTGGTCCAAACATGCTTTACAGTGGCTCTTGTGCCAGCCAAATTTTGCTGGCCTAACTCCAGGTTAGGATTGCACCTCTAGATTCATTGGAGGTAGCTGACTCAACAAGAGGGCCCAGAGTTCTCACAGTGAGGAGGGGGTTGCTTCACCTGCCCTCCTCCATTTGTCTCTTGGCTCTTTCCCTGGGGTTGCCCCAGCCCGAGAACAGCCTTCTAGAGACCTCTCATCAGCAGAACTCTCACGATTGTTGTTAAGGTTCAGCTTCAGGTTCACCATCCTTGAGATGGTGCCCAAGATGGCGGACCAGTCTGAAAGCAGACCCAAATGCGTCAGACCAGTCCTTCTCAAACCTTTTAGCACCAAGACCTACTTTTAGAATGACAGTCTGTCCAAGCCCCAGCAGAAGTGATGTCATGGCTGGCAGTGCTGTCTTTGTGACTCTGGAACCTACTGCTTTCCTGAAAATATAGCAATAAGTTGTGTTTTCCCAACTGCAATGGGAATCAGAAAGGAGAAAAGCCTATTTACAACCTTGACATAAGCAAAACAGCCACACAGCCCTCCCCCTTTCCAGCATCCCATCTTCCCATATTTTCAAGATGGCTGCTCTAGGTGTTTCACGGCACACCTGAAATCAGGTTGCGACCAGCGGCGTCATGCAGCCGGAACGCTGGGCGGGAGGAACAGGTGAGCGGCAGCCCACCCGTTGCGTACCGCTCCGTTTCACCATCTTCCCCGCCCCCGCGGGGCGCTGCCGCTCACCTGTTCCTCCCGCCCAGCGTTCCGGCTGCATGACGCCGCTGGTTGCGACACACTGGTTGGTCCCAACCTACAATTTGGGAACCACCGGGTCAGACGATTCTTCACAGGCCAATACCAAAGCCTGCTTGATGCAGAGAATTGACCCAATCCAGACAACTTTCTAAAGAAAAGCACACCCCGAGTACAATTGGCTGAACACAATTACTGCAACCGCCTTCCCCACTGGTTGATTACTGTATAAGCATCCTTTCCTCCCCCCCCCCCCCGTGTCTCTTCTCCTCCTCCTGCAACCTCTTTCACCACCGCCCCCCTTAATAGCTATACCCCACCCCACCCCCCTCCCTGAGTGCACCAGCACAATATTAGTGGATAAAGAGAACAAAGTAGCAGATAAGGAGAGATTGGTGGCAATTCTGCCCCTGGCAAATAAGTGAATTTGCAGATAAGTGAATTCGGCATATGAAGAGAACTGACTGTATTTGGGCATGCTTATCTCAGTGTTGGATTGTGGCCTTCAGCTAAGAATGCATTGCTCTGAGGAAACCAGGCACACTTGTTTAAACGCCACTATTAAATTTTAACTCTAAAGTTAAAATACAACTCCAGCAATTACACAAAAAAATCTTTGAAGAAGTAGCACAGATGCATTTGGGGATGAGCTGGTGCAACTGACCAACACATGCATTAATCACAGATGGACTACATGGATTTTCAAATCATAGATTAACCTGGAGCTGTTCTCCAAGAAACCACATTTTAGTGCTGAGGGCCTGGTTGTAAATTATCTAAGGACCACTCTTGATTCAGATAATGCATTTAAGATTATTATTTTTTCCCCTGACCACTAACAAATGATTTCTCTGCGTTATTTAGGCACAAGAAACTTGTCTTTATTAAATATCCTCACTTAACTATCCTGCAGACTTCAGGATTGATTTTAATAGATGAACGCATTGATCAATCGGCTAAAAGCATGACAATCCATTGACGGGGCAAGCTTCCTAATCAGTGGATAGCCCCATCTATGAGGAATATCACCGTTCCTGCGGAATCAATATTGCAATGTAATAATCATGCTGCCCAAATTAACAATTGGTTGGGGCGGGGGGGGGGGAATAGAGAGACCAGAAAACAGATCTTACATTTGCAAAATGAATTCATACACTTGAAAAAGCCTTCAGTAATCATTGCATTTTTATTGTATTTTGTGGCTCTAAGGTGCAGCCCGATGCAGTCATGAAATGGAACCATCTACAGTGAGGCATTTTTAGTGTGCAGAACTCTGTTTTATAACGGGCACAGGACCAGGGCTGCTGGTCAGATCAAAAGCCTCAGCCTCTTGTTTCCTCCCCCAGCAGCCACCCAAAAGATTCCAGGAAACTCACAAGCAAGGCACGGAAAGCCAGTTATTTGCTGCCCAGAATCTGGTTTTGAGAGAGATATAAAATGTTAGGGGGGGGGGAATCAATGCGCAGAGAAATGCAAACAAATAGGTAACGTTTGGGCTTGCAGCTCCTATTTGGGGATCTGTCAGTCTGCAAAAAAGCCCATCAAGGAGGTCACAACGTAAGTGATCGCGTTCGGCAGACCATCTCAGTTCTGATGCAGAAGGAGGGAGGTTTTTACACTATGCAGGTTTCTACACTGGGCAAAAAGGAACTGTGAGGTCTAGGAAGCAAACTAGAAGGCAGATTGATTTTTTTCTTTTCTAAGGATTGCATTTTAGAGCCTGCCTCTGATCCAAATAACTCAGGATGGAATACAGGGTTCTCTCCACTGTGCTATTTTATTCTCGACAACCCTGCGAGAGACAAGGAGTGATGGACGCAAGATCAGCCCAACAACTTCATGCCTGAGCACAACAGGGAAATTATGTTTCCCTGCTCCTCCTAGCACCACACTGGAAGCACTGTATCACACTGGCTCCCAACAGAATGGACAACAGGCATGCCCCGGTATCCACTGATTTGGTATCCACGGTTTCAGTTGGATACCATGGATACCGGGACACCTGTTCAAAAAACAGGGGAACATTAAACACACCTCTTTTGTATTCCTTGTTGCAGCAAAACCACTGGTGTTCCCCTATCTTTAAAAAGTAAAAGGTAAAGGTTTCCCCACGACCGAATGGTCTAGTCGTGACCGACTATAGGGGGCGGTGCTCATCTCCGTTTCTAAGCCTGTAGAGCCGGCGTTTTGTCCAAGGACAAGCTTCCGTGGTCATGTGGCCAGCATGACTATACGCCGTCGCGTACGGAACACCGTTACCTTCCCACTGAAGTGGTCCCTATTTATCTACTTGCATTGAGGTGCTTTCGAACTGCTAGGTTGGCAGGAGCTGGGACAAGCAACAGGAGCTCACTCCGTCGCGCAGTCTTGAACTCCCAACCTTCCGGTCGGAAAGCCCAGCAACAGCGAATTAACCTGCTGTGCCACCACATCCCTTAAAAAGGCGTATATTTAAAAAGGCATCCCCAGTAATCCACAGTTTCAGGTATCTGCAGTGGGGTCCAGAATGGAACCCCAGCAGATACTGGGCACGCCTGTACTTGGGATTGCTGTTATTGAAGCTCCTTAGTCCTTAAGAGAGCCATTGCTTTTTAACCACTGGGAGAAATTGTTAGAAGTTGCAGTTGCATCTTTGCCATCTATGGTCCAGGATATGAAGAACTGTGATGGTAGTTTCACAAGCCTGAGCATTCTACAGACTTCTTTTCTGGAAACAGAAAGCAGAAAACATTTTTTTTTTTAAATGCACAATTTCAAAAACGTTGTGAGATAGCAGGGAAGGAGAAACCCGTTCTTCTGAGTTAACTCAAGCCCTTTGGGTGAAAAGTAAATAGCTCTTTTGATCCTAAGCTATAGCTGCAATCCTATTTCTTAGCACAGGTTTAAAAAAAAAGTGAGTCACAACGAAGCCCCAAGAAAAGCAATGAAAATGGGTCATCATAGCCTGTGGCATAATGAGATGGCAAAGTCGCCACCAGAAAAGGGTGCACCACATGAAACTGCATTTGAATGTTTTCTTGTTTTAGAAACTCATTGCAAGCAAAAAGCTAGCTCCGCAAGAACGTGCCCTGTACTCCAAGGTGTGCTGGTTATTTGAGTTGCAGAGTTTATGTACATGACTGGATTTTTTTTTAAAAAAGCACTTCCAGGCACAGTTTGAACTGGTACAGTCCATTCTACAGTCAGGACTCTGCCACATCAGCACGCCGTCCCCCTTTTCTCCCCCCCCCCCTTCCCCGGGGGGGGGGGCATTTTTAAGGAACCGACAGAAGAAATAAAATAGCATGACCCAAGTTAATGTGACTCTATTCTGAAGCCTCTCTTCTAGGAAGCATAGATTTCTTCCACAGCTAATTTTCAAGGCCACATTTACCACTTCAGGACATTGTCAGGAACCTTTCGAAGACATTTTCACCCTGACTGAAACATTTAATGCTGGAGGTGTAATTAAAAAACAACACTTTTTTTTTTTTTAAGAACAAGTTAAAAAGGATACTAAGGGAGCCTGGTTGTAGACTGATCTGATTATTTTTCCCTACAGATTGGGAAGGATCGCTGTAACTCTCCTAATATAATGATCAGTTTGTAACCTAGATCATCTATACACAGCTGGGACAGCTAAGATGTCCAAATAACCATGGCTCCCAGGTCAGGTTTTAAGAAAGCAAAGAAAAATAAGGCAGAAAGGAAAAAGACCATTGAATGAAATAATCTATCTCTCTCTCTCTCTCTCTCTCTCTCTCTCTCTCTCTCTCTCCTGCTGATGGAATTGGTCGATTTCACCTTGCTTGTTTTTAGGAAACCCAGCAAAAGTTTCCCAAAAGATGGGAAAGCAAAAGAGGGGTTGCATCTTTTCTAGAAGTAGGGTGCTCAACTCGCATTGCTTATGATTCAATTATTGGTCTAAGAGCAGAGCTGGCTGAGCAAAGATCAATTATTAGTTGTCAGTAATAATGGCCAGGCATTCGATTTCGGGCCTCTGTGTTCTGCAGAACGATCATTAGAAAATAAATAAATAAAACGGGGGGAGGGGGAGGGGAGAGGAAGGGTTGGAAGGGAGATGCTCATGGCCCACTTAAAAGACGACGGATGTGACTTTCCCTCCCCCTTTCTCTCGTCCCCTCCCCTCCTCTTTCCACTGGAGGTCTGGAAAAAAATCGCTTGATCTCGGGCTATTGAGCAGACCATTCTAGCAGCGCTTAAACTGCGATCCCGGCGGGCACACTTGTTACCTGGGAGTAAACCCTATTGAGCACAACGGAGCTTACTTCTGAGTAGTAAATATGGTTAGGTTAAGCGGTAGTAGCAGTAAATATGGTTAGGTAACTGTTTCTGGGTGGAAACATTCCTGATCTCTTTGAAAAGTTTGTTGGCTAATTTTTTTTTTTAATCTTTTACCTGGAAGAGATGGAGACTAAAGAAGCTAACACCGGCAAGTTTTTTTTTTCGAGATCTAATCAAAAAACGTCTTACCAACACGTGTACGGAGTATTTTTTTAAAAAAATTGTTTTAGAACATAGTTTGACGAAAAGTTTATAGATCGTTTGGGAATAGAAACTGACAGGGCAGTGTAGAATTGGGATTTTAAAAAAAATCATATGCCATTAAAGGTCTTTGATTTGATTTTGATTTGAGATTAAAAAAAATATTTTACACCTCGAGAAATTTTTTGAGTTTTGCGTTGCAAACAACAATGCCACGAATTAGAAACTATTTGTGTACATATCACGAAACGTTTGGGAGGGGATTTTCCAAGATTGCAAGAAATCTCGCAGCCTTGCGGATTTGGCGGGAGCGTGCCTAGTTTCTCACTGAGTAACGTTTTATAGAGATACCTTGAAAGGGTCTGTTTTTTATATTATTATTATTATTATTATTATTATTATTATTATTATTATTATTATTATTATTATT
>JAJKFI010034184.1:0-15890 GCA_029204185.1 Lerista edwardsae | reverse complement strand
TTATTATTATTATTATTATTATTATTATTATTATTATTATTATTATTTTGAATTTTTATATCACTGCACAGAAGGGAAGTTGCTTTTGAGTGCGTTTTATATAGAAAACACACACACACACACACACACACACACACACACACACACACAAAGGGAGCTAGCAAATTTTGCAGCAGGAGAGGAAATACAATCCCAGAAAAATCAATGAGCGTTTTTTTTTCATCCCGTGTCGTCGCGATGCCTTCATTACAAAAGTCCACGCGGACTGCGTGGCTTTTAACCCCGGAGCAGGCAAGGTTGTTATGTCTGATCCGGGAATCTTAATAACAATAATCCACTGCCCGGGTGAATTGCAGCGCGTCTCTCACCCCGAAAGAACTGCAAATTATCCACCCCCTCCCCTGTTTACTGTCTCCCTCCGATCTTCCCACTGCGTGATCGATCCCCCAACGCGGCTGTCTCCCAAGGCTCGATTTACATCGGAGAGTGATCCCACCCCCCACACAGAGACACTTAAAAAAAAAATCAAGGGGGAGGACGGAACCTGCCGTGGGGCTGGGACGGAATTCTCTCGCATTTTGTCATCTCGGGAAGGGATGCGGTGGGCGGGCGGGTGGGCGGCGGGGGGGATCGCCCGATCGCGGTCTTTCCCGTGTGTAAACACTTCAAACTTCTGCTCCACACAATGACATTTCGCTGAAGGATAGTTAGCAGAAGACAGTAAAAGGCCAATTCTCTGTTCGTCCTGAAAACAGCGCTATTTCTCCAACACATCACACGACTACCCGCCCTCTGTGCCCCCCCCAACTCCCCCAGCAAAGGGGAAGAAAAACAAACAATGAACAATCAGAGGGTCTTCTTGTTAGGCGGAAGGCAGGTTTGCTCAGAAGTAAGTCGCACGCCAGAATCAGCGGCGCTTTCTCCGAAGTCAATAATGCGTAGGATTATTTAAACGCTTAGGTCAGTTTTTTTCCTGGGGGGCAGAAAAACCGAATTCCACTACTTTTATTTCTACCGAATTCCTCGCCTTTATTTGTCTTTAAGATTCTAAACCAACTTTCCTCAAACGCCCACTCGTTCACTTTCATTGGCGTCATGCGTGCTGATTTTAGCATATGCATTAATCGATACATTAGATAACAATGCTATATTTTTAATAGTATACTATAATAATAAATACTATTGTATAATAGATAAAATAATAATAAATTATACATAATACAAAATATGTATTAATAGAATCCATAGAATCATAATATTTCATGTTTCATAGAACATTAATAGAATCGTAATATTTCTGGCATCTTGGACGTTTGATTCGCAGCACCTCTGGGAAAGAACTTTTTGAGGACTGGGGGGGGGGGGCAAAACGGAGAGAACCAGTTACTGCAACAACAAGAAAATAGCCACCCAGTCTCGCTTAATGAGGATGTAAATGAGAATTAAGTTTTCCGCGCAGGAACCAGACTGCTACAAGAGTTTGGGAAAACGGAGCTTGGAAAAGGCGCGGGGACTGTTCAGCATTAGACTGAGAGTAGGAGAGCGTGTGTAAATGGTAATCGGAGCAAACTCTTTCTCCGCGGCTTGTTACAAAGAAGGGCACACCGTGCGTACGTTTCATTCTCTGTAGGTTGGCAATGGGGAAGATCGGGGGCTGAGAAAGAGAGGGGGGGATGAAGGGCTGGGGAGAGGAATAAATTCATCTCTGCCGACGGACGCCTTTAAATATTCAGTGCCAAATAATGACATCCAAAGCGCGCGTTATTATGTTCATTTTTCAAGCTCTCCCGCAACTGATGGCTTCGTTTGTCTTTTGATCAAACTCGTACTGTACGAAAGATGGCTGGGAGGGAAAAGGCAGCCGAGGGGCGCATCCGAGCAGGAGGTAGTAGAACCGACACGGAAAGAAAACCCGCACCCAAAACTCTGTCCAATGACCCGTTTGGAGAGGTTTCTCTTTGGAAGACGTGAAGGTGCGCTATTCTTCCAGCCACCTCCATCAAGGCACTTTAGAATTTACTTCGAAGAAGAAAACAGGGCACTGGAAAAGATGACGCCCCCCCTTTCCCTCTCTTGTTTTTTTTTTTTTTTTTAAACTGGCTCATTTGAAATTGAAATGAGCTGGATCCGATCAGCCGCCTCCTTTTACAGAGAGTTGGTTAATATTGATACCACCACCGAGGGAAGGAGTCGTTTCAATCACAGAGTAAATAAGCCAGACGAGAGGGTGGGAAAGAGGAGGAGGAGTTCGGAAAGGAATGGGGAGGGGTGGATGTTGTGGATGGGCTGGGGAGACAGGAACCGCGCATCACAGAGCAAATTTTCAGCCCAGGATTGCACTAGCCGGTGGGAAGTAAAGTTAGACGGGATCGGACTTACTATTCTTATTGCTTCCTTATTGCTTTTAACTGCCAGACGGGGGAAAAAATTCTTCTGGTAAGGAGGGAGGGGAGGGAGAGAGAGAGAGAGAGAGAGAGAGAGAGAGAGAGAGAGAGAGAGAGGATCTCCAGGTAAAAAGCTTTCCTCCCTCCGCCAGCTCTTTTCCACGTGGCTCCCAAAGTTTGGAAACTGCCGCCGCCAACATGGCGCAGTTTGGTGGTAGTGCCATTCCGACGTTTGCGCAAGCGGTTTCTAGGTTGTTAGAACGCGGTCCCTCTGTCTTTCGAGTTTCACGCGCCTTTGACTTGGCATGGAAGAACGATGGTCGGTGGCGCGGAGCCTGATCACCCAGCAAGAGCCGGCCATCGACCCGTCTGACACGCCACTCCGACCATGAGATAGGCCAAATAAGAATCAGAACACTTAAAGTTGTTTTCCAGCCCCCCGACCCCAAGGGCGATAGTCCGGCGGCATAGGCACACTTGAACGTCAGAATCAGGTCCCTACCTAGAAACACTCTAAGCACATCCAGGCATTATTCGATTCTCTATTATATTCGGATTAGGACCCTATGTTTCCAACCCCCTCTATGTTTCCAACAGATCAGGAAGATTAATTGGGGTATTTGCCCTACAACACATCCGTCAATTCTATTAACCTGGGTTTGTCCTTGCAACCCACCGCACCAGCCACTTGCTTCGGAGTAAGTTCGTTGAACTCCGTGGCAGAGGCGGCAGGCACCGCTTAGTGTTCAGAGCCACGTTTTATTTTGAACTGCCTGCGAGTCCACATTCAGAGTCACAAAAGCGATCGCTTTCCGAAGTCAAGAACGCACGCCGAAGTCAAGAAGACACGCAGATCAGCATTTTGCAAGCATCTCTGTAGCCAAGTGGCCGAGTTGTTTTTTTCTTTTTTTCTTTTTTTTGGGGGGGGGGGGAATCGAAGAAAGGACGTGTACAGAATGAAGAGGATAAGTAACCATCAACATTTAGCAACGTCTTTTTTATTGCCCCCCCCCCCCCACACACACACACACTCCAAAATATTTCCTGCTCCATCATAAGCGTACTGACTTTGGCAATGCAAATAAGTTGGCCATTTATTTTTGCTTTGGCAATGTAAATAATCCTAGCGGAAGAACTCACATCCGATCACCGAAAGCAGAGAAAGACTGCAAAAAGAAAGACGCTAAGAAAACAAGATAAGAAAAGATTGCAACAAGGGAAAAGAAGAAAAAGAAAGACGTTCCCTTGAAAGGGGAAAGATAAGCAGAAAAGAGAGGGAAAAAATCAAACATCCCGAAGAAAGAAGCCCGCACAGTTCGACAGGGAACGCCCTTCCCACTTCAGGCCCCGCCCCCTGCCCTGGCCCCGCCTCCCCCGTCCCCAGGATTCGGCCAAAGAGACAAACTCCCTCGTTTCCGCCACCGACCTGAAAACCAGCCACGCCCACCTCCTTCCCGAGATTGACGGTGCCCCCAGCCAACCGGAGCAGCAGCAGCTGCGCGGAAAGCGCCCGCCCACTGCCTTATTGGGCTAGCAACGTCGCGAAAAAGTTCGAGTCGCTGTCCTGGGAATGTGTGACTTAAAACACTCGCAGACACACACGGAGCGAGAGAACTTCCTCTTTTCAGCACACGCGGAGGGCGGGGGGTTATTTAAAACACCAGACATGTAAAGGGTTGCTTTTTTCTTTCTTTCTTTCTTTCAAGAGGGGGTTGCAGAAACTCCCAAGATCTGATCATTTTCTGAACGGGGTAATATATGCAGCCTCAGACTACGTGGGAGGGGCGATCCGGGATGATCTGGCCAAGGTAATTATGTATTAGAACCCGGAGATCTGTAATGATCAAACGTCACACACATACACACACACACGGCGGGGAGAGGGGCGACGTGTTTTGGGGTCTAGCCCTCTTCACACACGCTTCCTTAACGTTCCCTCCCAGGAGAGAAGCCCATTTCTGCAATAATCCCCCATCCCCCCCCGGCCAAATCCAAGGCATGTTTCCTCGGAAATAAGCCCCCCCCCCTTCAAGCCCAGGGGCTTTACTCCCAAGTAAAATTGCATCGGATTGCAGCCTCGGGCTATGTGGCGATGCAGTTCCTAAATGGAAGCTACCTATCCATTTTTGCAGGAGCCCCAGATCGCTCCTTTCTTCCATCCAAGAGAAAACTCCTACAGTTGACCGACCACCCCCACCCCCCCACCCCCCGCAATTTATTATTTTAGTCGCGTATCTCCAGCGCGATTACTCGGAACTCCCACTTAATTCAGCAGGGTACGTGTGCATTGCAGCACCCACGGGAGAAAAAAATAGAAAGAAAAATCCACGCACGTGATCTCAGTACACGCGCCTCGCTGCATGTTCACTCAGAAGGAGGCCGCACTAACTTCGACAGAACTTGCTTTCACACGCGTGTGCACGGGAATAGGAGAAAGGAGAAAAAAAAAGCACACACTGATCCTCTACGCGATCGTTGCACAATCTCAGCCGAAACCGACGTGTGTTTACTCGGAAGTAAATCCCACTGACTACATCGGGACTTCCTCCCCAGCGGATTCTATGGGGCTGGTTCCCAAGTCAATGCGCCTTGGATGGGAACGCTTCTTAAAGGTGCATCTGTGCACAAGTTCTTTGAGGAGGGAAAGAAAAGCAAAAAGTCAATCAAAACGTGAAAATAAAAATAAAGAGGAGCGGGTGGGAAGGAGAGGGGGAAAATCAAAGATTCTGAGCTAGCAGGAAACAGTCCCAGGGAAAAAAAGGGGGGGCTTTTGGAGCACATTCCTATAGTAACAGGACCGGCGTGCTACAGCCCCAGCTGGTTGCTAAGAGGGTTAAAATTGTATCCAAACAGCTTTTCTGGTTAGGCTGGGGACAGAGGAGGAGGGGAAAAAAGGGGGGGTGGAACTCCAGGCCGTTCTCCTGCCACATGGACCGGCTCATTGGGTGGGAGCGCCGGAGAGACAAGGGTCTCCAGCAAATCAGCGGCTAATTGATTAAGGCGAGCTGGTTTGAATACAACTGGCCCTGTGCCAATCGCCTTTCAAAGAGCCCCCTGTATGATTAATCGCAATGCATTATTGATAATCACAATTATAGTAAGACACATGCGCGATGCGCTGAGGATCGGGCTGGCTGGGAGAAAAGGAGGAGGCGGAGGGAGGGGAGAGAGGAGGAGGAGAGGCGAAAGGGGGGGGGGGTGCCCAGCCTCGATTTCCGTAATTTTGAGAAGATTTTTTTTTCGTAATTTTTTATTCTGTCCCAGCTGATGTTTGAGCTAGCATGTCGCGGAGGAAGCAAGCGAAACCCCAGCATTTCCAGTCCGACCCCGAGCTGGCCTCGAGAGCTCAGCGCAATGGTGAGTTTGGAAGCCGGGGCGGGGGGGGGGGGTTGCGTGTGGGTCTGGCGATTTTTTTTTTTAAAGAGATCCCTTTCGCTCGCGATCTGCCTGACTTCCGACACGTTGTTGGGGGAGAAGAAAAAAAAACCCACCCCACACAGACACCCACTTCGCATGAGATCGACAAGACGCGAGTGGCACAAACTTACCTTCGGGGTACAGAGAGATGAAATGAAAGCAACAGAGAGAGAGAGAGAGAGAGAGCGAAAGCGAGAGCGAGAGCGCGAAGTTGTATCAGCTGGAGTTTGGCTGCTTGTTGACGGTTCGGTTCCTGGGCTTTTCCAATTGGCTTCCGCCTGCCGTTTCTGTCCCTCGCCCCCCTCCCACTCCGGATCTGTCCCTCGCTTGATCCCTTTCGATCTGGCACAAGCTGAGAGCGGATCTCTCTCCATTAACCGACTCTTTCCCCTCCCCACTCCTCCTCCTCCTCCTCCTCCTAACACGCACGCAGCACTCTCACGTTCTCGGAAGCTGGGGCGGCGGCGGGGTGTGCGGGTTGGAAGGGACTCCGCGGCTGGGAGCCCCCCCAGGAGGCAGGCGGGCCGCCGGGCCTGAGCCTGAAGGACCTAAAGCCACGGGTGTGATTTTTCCGGCCGGCGTCTCCGTCCGCTTCTCCCCAAGTTCCGACGGCGAGGGCAGCGCGGCGGCGCCCCGGGCTCGCCTCTCGCCCACCCGGAGCCTCCGCTTCTGAAACTGAAGAGGGTGGAGAGGCAGACGGCGAGTTTTCGGCTCTGGGGAGGCGACGTCGACGCGGCTCTCCGGCTCTCGGCTGGCCTTGATGGGTGAGTGGCGAGCGCTGCCTCCGTGCCCGGCGGGCTGCGTCCGCTTTTGCCCCTCCGCGTGGCATCTGCGGGACCCTCCAGCTTCCCCCAGCCGGCCGGGAGTTCCTCCCGGCTCCCGTGTCAGCCTTGTCCACGCGTCTTTTTCTTTCTCCCCCGCTCTCCGCGAGTTGCTGCCGGTCGAGTTTGGCTTCTTCTTTTGCCTGCGCGAAGGAGGGGCGAGGACTTACTGCGCGCCCCGGGAACTTTGGCGATCGTGGGAAACGGAGACCTTCCAAGGGGGGGGGAGGGTCGAGTGGCTTGCCTTTTTATGAGGGGGCCGTCAAAAGGCGCCCGGGGACCCCCCCGGGTGGGCGGGGGGGGGGGGGGCATTAGGCTTTTTGCTTATACCTGCGTGTGTTTAAAACCGAATAGTGATGGTAGAGTTGAAATTTTGGGTGGGTTTTTTTTTTGAGTGGGGGAGGCTGAGCAGACACAGAGGCCTGTTCTTGAAAGGGGGGATGTACACAGATCGGTGGTGAGGGGGGGGGGGAGGGTGCCACTGCAGAAGTAAGGAAAAGAGTTTCAAGCTATGCCAGCTTTGTCAATTTCACCAGCGGGCAGAAAGGAAACTGACCAGCCTGTTTCCTCTCGGAGTCGGAAGTGGGGCAAATTGTTTCTCCAGCTCAAAAAGTGGCAGATTAGGGGTGGGGTGTGCTCTGAGAGTTTGTGAAAGGCAAAGTGTTTTTTTTTTAAAGATATATATATTTGATGGCGACCAGATGGAGTGAAGAATAGGATGAAAATCGTAGGGTGTGTGGGCCTTTTGCCCAAGCAACAAGGAAAAGGTGCGGGAATCGAAAGTAGAACATGGGAGAAAGGGGTGAAAAGTTTGTGGACTGGGCCAGAGCAGCTCCTCCTAAGCAGGCTTTCCTTGCAAGTAGACCCTACTGAGTTTGATGGGACCTGCTTTTTTGTAAACATGCAGCCCTAATCTGTTTTTCTTTTTTTTTCTTTTTGCTTACTTGCATTTCCACAGGACTTTCCTGAGTTTGCCTGTTCAAGTACAGATAGGTGTAATGTATGCAGGTGTGTAATGTAAAAATGTTGCCTTGTAGGAAAAGGTGGTTGAACAGAGATCAAAAGTGAGTGTGGGTGTTCTTTTCCTCCCCTGGCTTTTTGTTTGAGACAAAAGGTGCTGCAGGATGAGAACGAAGGTAGGTAGAGGTGATTGGCAGAAGCCTTCTCGGGCAGTTAACTTGTTCTGGAGTCTAGCAGTTGTGGCACTTCAGGGACCCGCTGAGATTGCGGGCTGCTAAAACGTCTCCAAAACATGATTGTGCATCTTCATAAACCCCAAAGAATACAGATCGCATGGCCTGGCTGAGAGCACCTTCGTGTCAGTCCTATTTCTGCAAATGGTCTGTTCCGTTTCCTTAAACTTCCTTGCTTCTTTCCCTCTCTCTCTCCACACTTGTGCGTGTAACACCCACAGATGCTCAGCTTGCTTCCAAAATGAACAAACCTCTGTCCATCTTGAGCGATTTGGCCTAGAGGTTGATCTGCACAAGTCTGTCTGCCCTGAGTCACCAGTAGAAGCTGTATTCTCTCCTCGTCATCCCATGTTAACCGCCCCCAGCTAGTCATTAAAATTGCAACCCACGAACAAGCCCCCCGCTAGCCCCCCAGTTTAACTTCTCCACATCATACTGAGCTGGAGAGCTGGGGAGGTGGGCTTGGGGCAAGTTCTTTTCATGCCAGCTTTCTGCCACTGCCCTGAAGCCACCCTATCCCCTCCCCTTCTCTCCCTTCTTCCTAGTTAGGAGTCTTTGAAAAGTTTGGGCACACACTGAGCTACCTTAAGGAACAATCTAGCAAGTAAGCTCTCAAAATAAAACCTCTGTGCTTTGCATAAGGCATATTTTTGGCTCTTTTTTTTTTAAAATAACTTTTCTCAGTTTTCATGAATACTTGACAAGCATAAGGATCTTTGAAATAGCCTTTTGGGACATTTGTCTGTGTTGATGCTCCACTGCTATAGTCTCTAAATCTCTCTCCCCAGAAAGATTTCTTAAAAAAAAAAATATGGACATCATGTAACTTTGTTCTGCACCTCCAATCCCAAACTTTAAAAATTCAGTAATACACTTCAGTTGCTTTTGCTTTTCTCCACAAAAGTCCTAACAAAAGAACTCTCGGTTTTCAACTGGAGGAGGAAGGAATAAGTAAGTTTCTTACCTTGCCGATGGGAAGCAAGTAATTGTTCTATACCTCTAAAGTGTTTTCTGTTTGGGTTTTTTTTAAACTCTCATTTCTTGAGTTTCTTTCCCCTCTGCCACCCCACCCCCAAATAGGTTAAAGCATCTTCAACTTGTTAACAGGAAGATAGAGCAACATTCCCTCACTTTTTTAAGGCTTTTGATCCCTTATTCTGGTCACTTTCAAAAGCAGAGCGAAAAACGTGATCTAAAGAGTTTTCATGCTTGTTGCCACCTTGATGTGCTTAAAATTAAGCAGATTTCATCAAAAACACAATGGTGGGAAGATCAATTGTCGGCTCAGCTGCCTTGGCACTAGTTTCCTTGAATTAGCACAATAAAATAATATAATAAGCTTTTAGAATGTTGCTTCATTGCTCTCAGAGGGGGAAAAAATAGTCAACTGTTAGGTACAGGCGGAATTTTAATTGTGTTTCTTCCCCCTCCTTTACTAGTAATGGATTTAGGTTATGACTCTCTTACATGCTTGGACAATAAGTTTGACTAAGTTTGCCCGGAGGCTGTGTTTTGTAATAGTGTTAACGGGATTGAGTTGTTGTAGTAATATTGGTATACAACTAATCGACTTAAGCCCTCAATCCGAAGACAGCTTGCCATCTTATTTCAGCTACAGTTTGGTAACATTTATATACCCCCCCACCCCCCAAGTACACCGACATAGTGTTTAGCTAAAATTGGGAAGGGCAGTCAAAAACTCAGAACTACAATGCCTGTCTCTGTTAAATGCTGTGCAAATCAAAATTATATTTCAAAGAAACTTATTTTTATATGTTCTAGAAATACCCATTTTGTGCATGTGTGTCTGCTAGCAATTTTGGTTCTAAAATTCTGGTTTATGGTGTTTTTTGGCCTGCAATTGAGTTGGTAATGAAACCTCTTTTCCTGGCATATCTTGCTATCTATTTTCAGGGCTTAGACAGAGTATCTTGCCTCTGGAGGTTTGCTATTGTGAATGTTTGTTGTTGTTGTTCTTGTTTTTTTTTGGGGGGGGAGGTGGTGGACTTCTTTGTTGCATGGCAAAGAATGCTTATAACCCATTCTGCTTACATGCACCACCAAAAATTTAGGACATTAGTGAAAAAGAATGAGATGCAAAGTGGATTCAACAAGTCACTGGTTTGCCAATAGGAAATCTGCAGCAGGCTAAGAGATTGTCTCTTACAATTAAATCCAAGATTCTGTAGTATTCTAGCTCTATTCTGAGTTGTTGTTGGTTGTGTGTGTGTGCACGCACACATGTGAGTGTGTGTGTCTGTGTGTTTGCATCATGCTGAAGGCTAATGTCCTAATCTTGGTATGGGGGCAGATGTCTGGATTGGAGGTTCAACTCATTGCTAAAATGGTAGCAGAAAAATAATCCAAAGAGCATACGGTATATAGAATTCCCTTTGCTCTTAGAAAAACAAACTTTGAAATTATTGAAATATTTACTTTGATCTATGTGGTTGACATGCATTGTCCAAGTTATCATTAATTATATTTTTTAATTAACACATTCAAATCGGGTTTTGCAAGGCTTGCTTTTCATTTCTTTGGACATGTCTTCAAAAGACTTAACTGTAGAATTATTTGAAGTTTGGATCTTCCTGCACGTTTGAGTCTTTTTAAAAAAAAGACAATGTGGCTGATATTGACATTTTTTCCTAGTGCAGATTGTTCTGATAAAGCCAGGGTTCCTGCACATTTTTACTGGGAAGTAAATCTTACAAAAACAAACCGGACTTGGTTCGGGTTTAGATGTTTTAAGATTGGGGCATGCCAGTTGTAGTGATACCCTCCATGTTAAGAATTCAGCTGCTTTGCTGTATCCCACCTTTTTGTAGGCTGAATCTTGCTCTCTTGTGTGTGTGATTTCACTTTTCTGCCATCTTCTCGAAAGTAGCGGTTTCAACAGATTTTTGTTTCTGTTTTACGCTCCCGGCTGTTGTGTTCAGGAAGATTCTTTTTCTAAAGAAAAGAGTGGAGATTCTATCAAGTGTGGAAAACCTCCGTTTATCGCTGTGGCAAATCCAATCAGCTGTTGAAGGGGGGGAATGCAGTAAATGGATACAAAAAGGGGGGGTGGGAAGACCCCCCAGATAATTACTGGTTACAGGCAATCTCCAAGGAGGACCTTGATCAATGGCTCCTGTTGTTTTTTTCCCCCATCCCAAAGCTGGAGGACAGCACCTCCAAATCTGTTGCAAAATGGGAAGTCGGACTGTGTGGGTGTCATGGGCTGCCTCGAAGGTGAAATGGCCAGGGAAGATCGGTGGAGGGTTGCAGGGGGAAAACTAAAATGTTCAGCTGTTTTAACCTTTGCCAACCTCCTTCCAGTCAAAGGTGACAGAGTTCAGATCGCAATATGCAGTTCCAATCTCTCGCCAGTGACCCCCAAATAGAGTCTTACCACTCGCTTAGCAGGAAGTGCGTAGTTTATTTTAGCTTTCCCTTATCAGCTCTGCTTCTTTGGCTAACCCTTATTCCCCTGTCACCCCTCGGATGCCAGACCCCCAAAGCGGAGATTGACAGACAATTTCCACAGCTCTCTTTTTTTTTCCCCTCCCTCCAAACAGAGCTTTGGTTTCTTGTTCCTATGCCAATGTTTGTGTAGCCAACATTGTGAGATATAGCCTTTTTTTTTTTTTCTCCCTCTGGCTGGTCCCTGGAACGGTAGAACAGCATTTCCAACTTTTTGGGCGACACTGTTGCAAGTGGAACCCCACCTAGTGTTCATTCTGATTCATCCATAGTAGAGAGTTTGTTCGTCCTTAAAGCGTTTGGTTGGGTTTGAGGCTTGTGTTTAGATTTAATCTGCATGTGAGTTTGCTTTCCTGGTGCATTTGAACGGCAGCAAAATTACCCTTTTCTGGCAGATTTCAAGGAGATCTCAGTAGCACTTCGTCAATTTGTTAGTTCCGGGGAAGGGAAATATAGTGGGATGACTATGCAAAGTTTGTAAATTGCCTTTTTCTGAGCCAGTGCCTAAAGATTAATGCAGCTGGGAATTTAAATTAAAAATTCCTTTTTTCAAAGTGTGTGTGTGTGTGTGGCATCTTTCAGAGGGGTCACAGTGTTAATCTGTTGCAGCAAAAATGCTACAACTCTGGTGGCACCTTTACAGACTGACCCATTTATTGCAGAAGAAGCTTCTGTGAATGGCAATTGACTTCATCAGTTGTATGTCGTGAAATAATCAGTGGGCAGGTATCGAAACACACATGGAAATAAAGAGAAGTATCTGTTCACCTAAGTTTTCATAAAGAAAAAAAATCAAGCCTGTAATGATATTTATAGGGGACATAATAGGAACGTTATGGGAAGATAAAAGCAATGCATTTCAAGAAATATCACTGAGAAAGTGTGTTTGTTTGCAAAGGGCCCTGTCAGTCTCCATCCTATGTAGATAGAGGGGTGTGTGTGTGTGTTGTGATATTTCCCCATATCTTGGAAAAACAAGAGATTAGAACAAGTTTCCAAAATGTTCATTAGAGTTGTATAACTCAGGCAGTTTACAGTATCTGTTTGGAAAGATCTGGCATTAAAAACTATTTAGAACTGTCCCAACTCTTAAGGAGACCATATGCCAGAATTTCTGCAGCCGACTGGTGATTGTAGGCCTGACAACGCAAGCTTTCCTAGTCTGAGTTTTTTTCCTTAAACAGAATGTTCTAGTAAAAACAGTTTAAAAAAAATTGTTCTTCCTTCAAAAGTGCAGCTATCTGCATAATTGTTTCTTTTAACAAGATGTGCAAAAGCTGGATCCTTGCTATAAAGTGATAGATTCAATCATGTTGGTTAATCGTGTTTCCAATTACTATTATTAAAAAGCCATTATGAAGACACCTCGTAAGTTTGCAAATGTGGCTGAGCTCTAGCAGAGGGGGCTAGAAGCTGTATTTATGCTGGATCCTTCTGGAAGTTCCAAACTGTGTGTGTTTTCCAATTCACCTTAGAAGCAATCATAATTTTAGGTTATTCCTGGACAGTGTGTGTTTTGTTTTCCCTGTTTATGCCAATAGTGGTGAGAGCGGATGACATTAAAATGAACTGTGTCCATTTAGAATTTCTAACAGCAAATCTAGTAACAAAAATAATTCAGATTTAAAGTGGATGGGGGGAAAAAGTTACGTCTTTTAGAAAAAAGCTTGTAAGACTGTTCACTTTTGTTTTTTCTACTTTCATTGGCCCTTGAAATGTAGTGGATTCTGCATTTTGTTCTGTAGTGTCTCTGGCATGTATCAATTTCATACTGCAGAATTTATATGGTAGAATGTACTAGTTAGGCCTAAAATTCTATAGAAAGTATGGTGGATTCTGTAGGACACCTAGCATCTATTTTATTATAGAGGTTCTGTATCAACCAGTACAGAAAAGCAATAGGCAAGTAAATAAGTAACAGGATCCTTTTGTAAACCCGAATGATAATGTCCTATTGTAAGACCCAGGCGAGAGAATTAGGACAGGTTTAATTTTTGGTGCAGGCGTGTTAAATATTTGAAGCCACTCCATTGTAATGTGTGTAATTCATCACTCGGATTTTCTGATTTCCTCTTGCTAGTTATTTAGTTTTGAATCTGTCATTATTTGTCTAAGCACAGCTGACCAAGCAAAACTGTGTTTTAAAGTGGGCTTTATGTTTTGATAAATGTGATCTGGTTGAAAAGTATTTTCGACTGAATGCGAAGCTTAATAGAACATGCTGACATAATAGTTTTAATGCATTTTGTTGGAAATGTGTGAACAAACAGAATAGCTTTTGTTCCTTCATAATTGGCTGTAAAAGTAGATGGAAACATAATCATTACATATGGAAATGTGAAAAGAGAAAGAGGGATAACATTTCTCTTTGGCTATTATATATTCAGAATTGGATTTCCTGGTTTAAAAGAAGCAGCTCAAATGTTTGAAATGGGTTGTCAAAATACAATGCTCTAAATGAAAATCTTTGTCATGTGTTAGATCTTTATCCCAAGTTAAACAATTGGGGGGGGGAGTCTAGCACTGTATGCAAATAGGTCATGTTTTAATATTTTGGTCTTACCATTTTATGGCCGTGAAGCAAAGTATTGAAAACTTCAGTTATATGTACTAGAATTTGCCAAGACATATTTTAGATGGACTCGTATTTATGTTCTCAGTCATGGACACTATATAGTTGACTTTTCTGTTCCAGTTACATCCAATGGGGCATCATTTTTTTTTAAAAAAAGTGCTATGTATGACACAGATGTTGCATAGGATATATGCATCCTGCAGGCATTAAATCTTCTCTTCTGTGTAAATTTGAGGCTGTTAGGTTGTTTCAGAACAGACTGAATGTTCTTCCTCCATCTCAGTGGATTCAATAGCTGTTTAAACTTGGATCAGTTTTAACTTGTAAAAGCAAATCATTCTCTCTCTCTCCCTTTTTCCTCCCAAGAACTTTTTAATATTCGTTTTTCTTCTGAGATTTAATTTGGAAGTCATGGAAACTACCTATTATCTGATTTTGGTGTTGCAGCAAAACAGGGAGGGAGGGAATCCTAGTGAATTAAATGGCTCTTCTCTCTCTTTTCCACCCCCCCTTCCATGGCTTTCTAAGTTGACCACACACAATTTGTACAACAGAATTTTGTGTCCTTCATGCTGAGAAGACAATAGGGAGCCATCCTTTCTTTTGAATAAGATCAGCTAGTTTGAAGTCAAAGAGAAGGGGATTTTTTTTTGTAACATTTAATTTACAAATGGATCTTGGTGATAAGAAAAGGGAGCAACTGACGATAACAAACTTGAAATGAAAGGGTGGTGGACTTTTTTTCTAATGAAAGGTTCAGGGCTATCTGTTAAACAATTGACAACACTTAAAAGCAAATAGTTCTGATATGCACTCAGACAAGGAAGATTGTATAGGGTTATCAACCTTAACAACCCAGATTGATTTCTTATTGTATAGAAACATTTTCTCTAAACAGCTCATCTTCTCCCCTCTTTTTTTCTTTTGATGGGTTTTTTCTTTCCCAGAAATGTAAAGTTTTTAATGCTGTTTTTATAGATATGAGGTCATAGTCTGATCTAATCTTGGGGGTTGTAAAACTACAATGACTACACGGAGCTGGGAGATCTTGAATATCCACAATGGAGTTACCCAGAGACCTTATGCTGGTGCAACTGTGCTTAGAACTAGCATAGTAAAAAAAGCAACTTAAGACTCTGATCCTAGCCACACTTACTTGGGAGTAAGTCCTTCATCATTTAGCCTTGGCTTCCAATTGCTGCAGCAATTCTAACCATGCTTGTGGGGAGTAAGTCAGTCCTGCCATAGAATGCAGTAGGGACTTGTTTTTTGAGTAAACATCTTTTGGGAGAAGACTTTGTGGACTACAGGATTGGACCACAAAAACAAAACAAAACCTGTTAGCAGTAAAATTCATAATGCATAGCAGCTATTTAGGTCTTGTTGAGCAACAGTGGATTTGAAACAAACTCTGCAATCTTTGGCTAAGCAGGATTAGACAACAAATGCTTTATTGTGGGGAAAAATATGAATATTCCTTGACAGGGGATTTCTCTTTTCATTTCTGCATTCAACAAAGTCCCCAGTTGCAGTGGTGTGAACTTTAGAAGTGAAAACCAATCTTTGTTGAAAGATCAGTACAAACCCAGATCTTGCACAGAAACTCAAAAGCATGTTCTTGTTTGTTGGTTTGCTTGTTCGTTCATGTCAACCTGAGTGGGGGTGGGTGGAAACCTGCTTCCCCCCCTTCCCCATTCTTCCTTGTCAGCAACTGATTGGGACCTTGAATGACTACAAATTAGTTTAGTGACGGGGCAACTGTCACCAATATCTTTGAATTGGTTGAGGATGAACAAGGTTGACGGGGAAAGTTGAGAGTCTAATGAGTCCTTCAAATGGTTGATTTGCCATTCGGTGGACAACTCGGCAATAAGGTGTATGAAACATTGGAAATCAATATCTTGCTATGGAATTTCATTATGCCCCGATGTCTTTGGTTCATACTATTTTATATTTTGATGGATTATCTGAAGGAAATGATCATCGAAGACATGGGCATTCATAAAAACTCCCCCTTGTACAATCTTAAAAATCA
>JAJKFI010034183.1:0-15892 GCA_029204185.1 Lerista edwardsae | reverse complement strand
TTATTATTATTATTATTATTATTATTATTATTATTATTATTATTATTTTGAATTTTTATATCACTGCACAGAAGGGAAGTTGCTTTTGAGTGCGTTTTATATAGAAAACACACACACACACACACACACACACACACACACACACACACAAAGGGAGCTAGCAAATTTTGCAGCAGGAGAGGAAATACAATCCCAGAAAAATCAATGAGCGTTTTTTTTTCATCCCGTGTCGTCGCGATGCCTTCATTACAAAAGTCCACGCGGACTGCGTGGCTTTTAACCCCGGAGCAGGCAAGGTTGTTATGTCTGATCCGGGAATCTTAATAACAATAATCCACTGCCCGGGTGAATTGCAGCGCGTCTCTCACCCCGAAAGAACTGCAAATTATCCACCCCCTCCCCTGTTTACTGTCTCCCTCCGATCTTCCCACTGCGTGATCGATCCCCCAACGCGGCTGTCTCCCAAGGCTCGATTTACATCGGAGAGTGATCCCACCCCCCACACAGAGACACTTAAAAAAAAAATCAAGGGGGAGGACGGAACCTGCCGTGGGGCTGGGACGGAATTCTCTCGCATTTTGTCATCTCGGGAAGGGATGCGGTGGGCGGGCGGGTGGGCGGCGGGGGGGATCGCCCGATCGCGGTCTTTCCCGTGTGTAAACACTTCAAACTTCTGCTCCACACAATGACATTTCGCTGAAGGATAGTTAGCAGAAGACAGTAAAAGGCCAATTCTCTGTTCGTCCTGAAAACAGCGCTATTTCTCCAACACATCACACGACTACCCGCCCTCTGTGCCCCCCCCCAACTCCCCCAGCAAAGGGGAAGAAAAACAAACAATGAACAATCAGAGGGTCTTCTTGTTAGGCGGAAGGCAGGTTTGCTCAGAAGTAAGTCGCACGCCAGAATCAGCGGCGCTTTCTCCGAAGTCAATAATGCGTAGGATTATTTAAACGCTTAGGTCAGTTTTTTTCCTGGGGGGCAGAAAAACCGAATTCCACTACTTTTATTTCTACCGAATTCCTCGCCTTTATTTGTCTTTAAGATTCTAAACCAACTTTCCTCAAACGCCCACTCGTTCACTTTCATTGGCGTCATGCGTGCTGATTTTAGCATATGCATTAATCGATACATTAGATAACAATGCTATATTTTTAATAGTATACTATAATAATAAATACTATTGTATAATAGATAAAATAATAATAAATTATACATAATACAAAATATGTATTAATAGAATCCATAGAATCATAATATTTCATGTTTCATAGAACATTAATAGAATCGTAATATTTCTGGCATCTTGGACGTTTGATTCGCAGCACCTCTGGGAAAGAACTTTTTGAGGACTGGGGGGGGGGGGCAAAACGGAGAGAACCAGTTACTGCAACAACAAGAAAATAGCCACCCAGTCTCGCTTAATGAGGATGTAAATGAGAATTAAGTTTTCCGCGCAGGAACCAGACTGCTACAAGAGTTTGGGAAAACGGAGCTTGGAAAAGGCGCGGGGACTGTTCAGCATTAGACTGAGAGTAGGAGAGCGTGTGTAAATGGTAATCGGAGCAAACTCTTTCTCCGCGGCTTGTTACAAAGAAGGGCACACCGTGCGTACGTTTCATTCTCTGTAGGTTGGCAATGGGGAAGATCGGGGGCTGAGAAAGAGAGGGGGGGATGAAGGGCTGGGGAGAGGAATAAATTCATCTCTGCCGACGGACGCCTTTAAATATTCAGTGCCAAATAATGACATCCAAAGCGCGCGTTATTATGTTCATTTTTCAAGCTCTCCCGCAACTGATGGCTTCGTTTGTCTTTTGATCAAACTCGTACTGTACGAAAGATGGCTGGGAGGGAAAAGGCAGCCGAGGGGCGCATCCGAGCAGGAGGTAGTAGAACCGACACGGAAAGAAAACCCGCACCCAAAACTCTGTCCAATGACCCGTTTGGAGAGGTTTCTCTTTGGAAGACGTGAAGGTGCGCTATTCTTCCAGCCACCTCCATCAAGGCACTTTAGAATTTACTTCGAAGAAGAAAACAGGGCACTGGAAAAGATGACGCCCCCCCTTTCCCTCTCTTGTTTTTTTTTTTTTTTTTTAAACTGGCTCATTTGAAATTGAAATGAGCTGGATCCGATCAGCCGCCTCCTTTTACAGAGAGTTGGTTAATATTGATACCACCACCGAGGGAAGGAGTCGTTTCAATCACAGAGTAAATAAGCCAGACGAGAGGGTGGGAAAGAGGAGGAGGAGTTCGGAAAGGAATGGGGAGGGGTGGATGTTGTGGATGGGCTGGGGAGACAGGAACCGCGCATCACAGAGCAAATTTTCAGCCCAGGATTGCACTAGCCGGTGGGAAGTAAAGTTAGACGGGATCGGACTTACTATTCTTATTGCTTCCTTATTGCTTTTAACTGCCAGACGGGGGAAAAAATTCTTCTGGTAAGGAGGGAGGGGAGGGAGAGAGAGAGAGAGAGAGAGAGAGAGAGAGAGAGAGAGAGAGAGAGGATCTCCAGGTAAAAAGCTTTCCTCCCTCCGCCAGCTCTTTTCCACGTGGCTCCCAAAGTTTGGAAACTGCCGCCGCCAACATGGCGCAGTTTGGTGGTAGTGCCATTCCGACGTTTGCGCAAGCGGTTTCTAGGTTGTTAGAACGCGGTCCCTCTGTCTTTCGAGTTTCACGCGCCTTTGACTTGGCATGGAAGAACGATGGTCGGTGGCGCGGAGCCTGATCACCCAGCAAGAGCCGGCCATCGACCCGTCTGACACGCCACTCCGACCATGAGATAGGCCAAATAAGAATCAGAACACTTAAAGTTGTTTTCCAGCCCCCCGACCCCAAGGGCGATAGTCCGGCGGCATAGGCACACTTGAACGTCAGAATCAGGTCCCTACCTAGAAACACTCTAAGCACATCCAGGCATTATTCGATTCTCTATTATATTCGGATTAGGACCCTATGTTTCCAACCCCCTCTATGTTTCCAACAGATCAGGAAGATTAATTGGGGTATTTGCCCTACAACACATCCGTCAATTCTATTAACCTGGGTTTGTCCTTGCAACCCACCGCACCAGCCACTTGCTTCGGAGTAAGTTCGTTGAACTCCGTGGCAGAGGCGGCAGGCACCGCTTAGTGTTCAGAGCCACGTTTTATTTTGAACTGCCTGCGAGTCCACATTCAGAGTCACAAAAGCGATCGCTTTCCGAAGTCAAGAACGCACGCCGAAGTCAAGAAGACACGCAGATCAGCATTTTGCAAGCATCTCTGTAGCCAAGTGGCCGAGTTGTTTTTTTCTTTTTTTCTTTTTTTTGGGGGGGGGGGGAATCGAAGAAAGGACGTGTACAGAATGAAGAGGATAAGTAACCATCAACATTTAGCAACGTCTTTTTTATTGCCCCCCCCCCCCCACACACACACACACTCCAAAATATTTCCTGCTCCATCATAAGCGTACTGACTTTGGCAATGCAAATAAGTTGGCCATTTATTTTTGCTTTGGCAATGTAAATAATCCTAGCGGAAGAACTCACATCCGATCACCGAAAGCAGAGAAAGACTGCAAAAAGAAAGACGCTAAGAAAACAAGATAAGAAAAGATTGCAACAAGGGAAAAGAAGAAAAAGAAAGACGTTCCCTTGAAAGGGGAAAGATAAGCAGAAAAGAGAGGGAAAAAATCAAACATCCCGAAGAAAGAAGCCCGCACAGTTCGACAGGGAACGCCCTTCCCACTTCAGGCCCCGCCCCCAGCCCAGGCCCCGCCTCCCCCGTCCCCAGGATTCGGCCAAAGAGACAAACTCCCTCGTTTCCGCCACCGACCTGAAAACCAGCCACGCCCACCTCCTTCCCGAGATTGACGGTGCCCCCAGCCAACCGGAGCAGCAGCAGCTGCGCGGAAAGCGCCCGCCCACTGCCTTATTGGGCTAGCAACGTCGCGAAAAAGTTCGAGTCGCTGTCCTGGGAATGTGTGACTTAAAACACTCGCAGACACACACGGAGCGAGAGAACTTCCTCTTTTCAGCACACGCGGAGGGCGGGGGGTTATTTAAAACACCAGACATGTAAAGGGTTGCTTTTTTCTTTCTTTCTTTCTTTCAAGAGGGGGTTGCAGAAACTCCCAAGATCTGATCATTTTCTGAACGGGGTAATATATGCAGCCTCAGACTACGTGGGAGGGGCGATCCGGGATGATCTGGCCAAGGTAATTATGTATTAGAACCCGGAGATCTGTAATGATCAAACGTCACACACATACACACACACACGGCGGGGAGAGGGGCGACGTGTTTTGGGGTCTAGCCCTCTTCACACACGCTTCCTTAACGTTCCCTCCCAGGAGAGAAGCCCATTTCTGCAATAATCCCCCATCCCCCCCCGGCCAAATCCAAGGCATGTTTCCTCGGAAATAAGCCCCCCCCCCTTCAAGCCCAGGGGCTTTACTCCCAAGTAAAATTGCATCGGATTGCAGCCTCGGGCTATGTGGCGATGCAGTTCCTAAATGGAAGCTACCTATCCATTTTTGCAGGAGCCCCAGATCGCTCCTTTCTTCCATCCAAGAGAAAACTCCTACAGTTGACCGACCACCCCCACCCCCCCACCCCCCGCAATTTATTATTTTAGTCGCGTATCTCCAGCGCGATTACTCGGAACTCCCACTTAATTCAGCAGGGTACGTGTGCATTGCAGCACCCACGGGAGAAAAAAATAGAAAGAAAAATCCACGCACGTGATCTCAGTACACGCGCCTCGCTGCATGTTCACTCAGAAGGAGGCCGCACTAACTTCGACAGAACTTGCTTTCACACGCGTGTGCACGGGAATAGGAGAAAGGAGAAAAAAAAAGCACACACTGATCCTCTACGCGATCGTTGCACAATCTCAGCCGAAACCGACGTGTGTTTACTCGGAAGTAAATCCCACTGACTACATCGGGACTTCCTCCCCAGCGGATTCTATGGGGCTGGTTCCCAAGTCAATGCGCCTTGGATGGGAACGCTTCTTAAAGGTGCATCTGTGCACAAGTTCTTTGAGGAGGGAAAGAAAAGCAAAAAGTCAATCAAAACGTGAAAATAAAAATAAAGAGGAGCGGGTGGGAAGGAGAGGGGGAAAATCAAAGATTCTGAGCTAGCAGGAAACAGTCCCAGGGAAAAAAAGGGGGGGCTTTTGGAGCACATTCCTATAGTAACAGGACCGGCGTGCTACAGCCCCAGCTGGTTGCTAAGAGGGTTAAAATTGTATCCAAACAGCTTTTCTGGTTAGGCTGGGGACAGAGGAGGAGGGGAAAAAAGGGGGGGTGGAACTCCAGGCCGTTCTCCTGCCACATGGACCGGCTCATTGGGTGGGAGCGCCGGAGAGACAAGGGTCTCCAGCAAATCAGCGGCTAATTGATTAAGGCGAGCTGGTTTGAATACAACTGGCCCTGTGCCAATCGCCTTTCAAAGAGCCCCCTGTATGATTAATCGCAATGCATTATTGATAATCACAATTATAGTAAGACACATGCGCGATGCGCTGAGGATCGGGCTGGCTGGGAGAAAAGGAGGAGGCGGAGGGAGGGGAGAGAGGAGGAGGAGAGGCGAAAGGGGGGGGGGGTGCCCAGCCTCGATTTCCGTAATTTTGAGAAGATTTTTTTTTCGTAATTTTTTATTCTGTCCCAGCTGATGTTTGAGCTAGCATGTCGCGGAGGAAGCAAGCGAAACCCCAGCATTTCCAGTCCGACCCCGAGCTGGCCTCGAGAGCTCAGCGCAATGGTGAGTTTGGAAGCCGGGGCGGGGGGGGGGGGTTGCGTGTGGGTCTGGCGATTTTTTTTTTTAAAGAGATCCCTTTCGCTCGCGATCTGCCTGACTTCCGACACGTTGTTGGGGGAGAAGAAAAAAAAACCCACCCCACACAGACACCCACTTCGCATGAGATCGACAAGACGCGAGTGGCACAAACTTACCTTCGGGGTACAGAGAGATGAAATGAAAGCAACAGAGAGAGAGAGAGAGAGAGCGAAAGCGAGAGCGAGAGCGCGAAGTTGTATCAGCTGGAGTTTGGCTGCTTGTTGACGGTTCGGTTCCTGGGCTTTTCCAATTGGCTTCCGCCTGCCGTTTCTGTCCCTCGCCCCCCTCCCACTCCGGATCTGTCCCTCGCTTGATCCCTTTCGATCTGGCACAAGCTGAGAGCGGATCTCTCTCCATTAACCGACTCTTTCCCCTCCCCACTCCTCCTCCTCCTCCTCCTCCTAACACGCACGCAGCACTCTCACGTTCTCGGAAGCTGGGGCGGCGGCGGGGTGTGCGGGTTGGAAGGGACTCCGCGGCTGGGAGCCCCCCCCAGGAGGCAGGCGGGCCGCCGGGCCTGAGCCTGAAGGACCTAAAGCCACGGGTGTGATTTTTCCGGCCGGCGTCTCCGTCCGCTTCTCCCCAAGTTCCGACGGCGAGGGCAGCGCGGCGGCGCCCCGGGCTCGCCTCTCGCCCACCCGGAGCCTCCGCTTCTGAAACTGAAGAGGGTGGAGAGGCAGACGGCGAGTTTTCGGCTCTGGGGAGGCGACGTCGACGCGGCTCTCCGGCTCTCGGCTGGCCTTGATGGGTGAGTGGCGAGCGCTGCCTCCGTGCCCGGCGGGCTGCGTCCGCTTTTGCCCCTCCGCGTGGCATCTGCGGGACCCTCCAGCTTCCCCCAGCCGGCCGGGAGTTCCTCCCGGCTCCCGTGTCAGCCTTGTCCACGCGTCTTTTTCTTTCTCCCCCGCTCTCCGCGAGTTGCTGCCGGTCGAGTTTGGCTTCTTCTTTTGCCTGCGCGAAGGAGGGGCGAGGACTTACTGCGCGCCCCGGGAACTTTGGCGATCGTGGGAAACGGAGACCTTCCAAGGGGGGGGGAGGGTCGAGTGGCTTGCCTTTTTATGAGGGGGCCGTCAAAAGGCGCCCGGGGACCCCCCCGGGTGGGCGGGGGGGGGGGGGGCATTAGGCTTTTTGCTTATACCTGCGTGTGTTTAAAACCGAATAGTGATGGTAGAGTTGAAATTTTGGGTGGGTTTTTTTTTTGAGTGGGGGAGGCTGAGCAGACACAGAGGCCTGTTCTTGAAAGGGGGGATGTACACAGATCGGTGGTGAGGGGGGGGGGGAGGGTGCCACTGCAGAAGTAAGGAAAAGAGTTTCAAGCTATGCCAGCTTTGTCAATTTCACCAGCGGGCAGAAAGGAAACTGACCAGCCTGTTTCCTCTCGGAGTCGGAAGTGGGGCAAATTGTTTCTCCAGCTCAAAAAGTGGCAGATTAGGGGTGGGGTGTGCTCTGAGAGTTTGTGAAAGGCAAAGTGTTTTTTTTTTAAAGATATATATATTTGATGGCGACCAGATGGAGTGAAGAATAGGATGAAAATCGTAGGGTGTGTGGGCCTTTTGCCCAAGCAACAAGGAAAAGGTGCGGGAATCGAAAGTAGAACATGGGAGAAAGGGGTGAAAAGTTTGTGGACTGGGCCAGAGCAGCTCCTCCTAAGCAGGCTTTCCTTGCAAGTAGACCCTACTGAGTTTGATGGGACCTGCTTTTTTGTAAACATGCAGCCCTAATCTGTTTTTCTTTTTTTTTCTTTTTGCTTACTTGCATTTCCACAGGACTTTCCTGAGTTTGCCTGTTCAAGTACAGATAGGTGTAATGTATGCAGGTGTGTAATGTAAAAATGTTGCCTTGTAGGAAAAGGTGGTTGAACAGAGATCAAAAGTGAGTGTGGGTGTTCTTTTCCTCCCCTGGCTTTTTGTTTGAGACAAAAGGTGCTGCAGGATGAGAACGAAGGTAGGTAGAGGTGATTGGCAGAAGCCTTCTCGGGCAGTTAACTTGTTCTGGAGTCTAGCAGTTGTGGCACTTCAGGGACCCGCTGAGATTGCGGGCTGCTAAAACGTCTCCAAAACATGATTGTGCATCTTCATAAACCCCAAAGAATACAGATCGCATGGCCTGGCTGAGAGCACCTTCGTGTCAGTCCTATTTCTGCAAATGGTCTGTTCCGTTTCCTTAAACTTCCTTGCTTCTTTCCCTCTCTCTCTCCACACTTGTGCGTGTAACACCCACAGATGCTCAGCTTGCTTCCAAAATGAACAAACCTCTGTCCATCTTGAGCGATTTGGCCTAGAGGTTGATCTGCACAAGTCTGTCTGCCCTGAGTCACCAGTAGAAGCTGTATTCTCTCCTCGTCATCCCATGTTAACCGCCCCCAGCTAGTCATTAAAATTGCAACCCACGAACAAGCCCCCCGCTAGCCCCCCAGTTTAACTTCTCCACATCATACTGAGCTGGAGAGCTGGGGAGGTGGGCTTGGGGCAAGTTCTTTTCATGCCAGCTTTCTGCCACTGCCCTGAAGCCACCCTATCCCCTCCCCTTCTCTCCCTTCTTCCTAGTTAGGAGTCTTTGAAAAGTTTGGGCACACACTGAGCTACCTTAAGGAACAATCTAGCAAGTAAGCTCTCAAAATAAAACCTCTGTGCTTTGCATAAGGCATATTTTTGGCTCTTTTTTTTTTTAAAATAACTTTTCTCAGTTTTCATGAATACTTGACAAGCATAAGGATCTTTGAAATAGCCTTTTGGGACATTTGTCTGTGTTGATGCTCCACTGCTATAGTCTCTAAATCTCTCTCCCCAGAAAGATTTCTTAAAAAAAAAAATATGGACATCATGTAACTTTGTTCTGCACCTCCAATCCCAAACTTTAAAAATTCAGTAATACACTTCAGTTGCTTTTGCTTTTCTCCACAAAAGTCCTAACAAAAGAACTCTCGGTTTTCAACTGGAGGAGGAAGGAATAAGTAAGTTTCTTACCTTGCCGATGGGAAGCAAGTAATTGTTCTATACCTCTAAAGTGTTTTCTGTTTGGGTTTTTTTTAAACTCTCATTTCTTGAGTTTCTTTCCCCTCTGCCACCCCACCCCCAAATAGGTTAAAGCATCTTCAACTTGTTAACAGGAAGATAGAGCAACATTCCCTCACTTTTTTAAGGCTTTTGATCCCTTATTCTGGTCACTTTCAAAAGCAGAGCGAAAAACGTGATCTAAAGAGTTTTCATGCTTGTTGCCACCTTGATGTGCTTAAAATTAAGCAGATTTCATCAAAAACACAATGGTGGGAAGATCAATTGTCGGCTCAGCTGCCTTGGCACTAGTTTCCTTGAATTAGCACAATAAAATAATATAATAAGCTTTTAGAATGTTGCTTCATTGCTCTCAGAGGGGGAAAAAATAGTCAACTGTTAGGTACAGGCGGAATTTTAATTGTGTTTCTTCCCCCTCCTTTACTAGTAATGGATTTAGGTTATGACTCTCTTACATGCTTGGACAATAAGTTTGACTAAGTTTGCCCGGAGGCTGTGTTTTGTAATAGTGTTAACGGGATTGAGTTGTTGTAGTAATATTGGTATACAACTAATCGACTTAAGCCCTCAATCCGAAGACAGCTTGCCATCTTATTTCAGCTACAGTTTGGTAACATTTATATACCCCCCCACCCCCCAAGTACACCGACATAGTGTTTAGCTAAAATTGGGAAGGGCAGTCAAAAACTCAGAACTACAATGCCTGTCTCTGTTAAATGCTGTGCAAATCAAAATTATATTTCAAAGAAACTTATTTTTATATGTTCTAGAAATACCCATTTTGTGCATGTGTGTCTGCTAGCAATTTTGGTTCTAAAATTCTGGTTTATGGTGTTTTTTGGCCTGCAATTGAGTTGGTAATGAAACCTCTTTTCCTGGCATATCTTGCTATCTATTTTCAGGGCTTAGACAGAGTATCTTGCCTCTGGAGGTTTGCTATTGTGAATGTTTGTTGTTGTTGTTCTTGTTTTTTTTTGGGGGGGGAGGTGGTGGACTTCTTTGTTGCATGGCAAAGAATGCTTATAACCCATTCTGCTTACATGCACCACCAAAAATTTAGGACATTAGTGAAAAAGAATGAGATGCAAAGTGGATTCAACAAGTCACTGGTTTGCCAATAGGAAATCTGCAGCAGGCTAAGAGATTGTCTCTTACAATTAAATCCAAGATTCTGTAGTATTCTAGCTCTATTCTGAGTTGTTGTTGGTTGTGTGTGTGTGCACGCACACATGTGAGTGTGTGTGTCTGTGTGTTTGCATCATGCTGAAGGCTAATGTCCTAATCTTGGTATGGGGGCAGATGTCTGGATTGGAGGTTCAACTCATTGCTAAAATGGTAGCAGAAAAATAATCCAAAGAGCATACGGTATATAGAATTCCCTTTGCTCTTAGAAAAACAAACTTTGAAATTATTGAAATATTTACTTTGATCTATGTGGTTGACATGCATTGTCCAAGTTATCATTAATTATATTTTTTAATTAACACATTCAAATCGGGTTTTGCAAGGCTTGCTTTTCATTTCTTTGGACATGTCTTCAAAAGACTTAACTGTAGAATTATTTGAAGTTTGGATCTTCCTGCACGTTTGAGTCTTTTTAAAAAAAAGACAATGTGGCTGATATTGACATTTTTTCCTAGTGCAGATTGTTCTGATAAAGCCAGGGTTCCTGCACATTTTTACTGGGAAGTAAATCTTACAAAAACAAACCGGACTTGGTTCGGGTTTAGATGTTTTAAGATTGGGGCATGCCAGTTGTAGTGATACCCTCCATGTTAAGAATTCAGCTGCTTTGCTGTATCCCACCTTTTTGTAGGCTGAATCTTGCTCTCTTGTGTGTGTGATTTCACTTTTCTGCCATCTTCTCGAAAGTAGCGGTTTCAACAGATTTTTGTTTCTGTTTTACGCTCCCGGCTGTTGTGTTCAGGAAGATTCTTTTTCTAAAGAAAAGAGTGGAGATTCTATCAAGTGTGGAAAACCTCCGTTTATCGCTGTGGCAAATCCAATCAGCTGTTGAAGGGGGGGAATGCAGTAAATGGATACAAAAAGGGGGGGTGGGAAGACCCCCCAGATAATTACTGGTTACAGGCAATCTCCAAGGAGGACCTTGATCAATGGCTCCTGTTGTTTTTTTCCCCCATCCCAAAGCTGGAGGACAGCACCTCCAAATCTGTTGCAAAATGGGAAGTCGGACTGTGTGGGTGTCATGGGCTGCCTCGAAGGTGAAATGGCCAGGGAAGATCGGTGGAGGGTTGCAGGGGGAAAACTAAAATGTTCAGCTGTTTTAACCTTTGCCAACCTCCTTCCAGTCAAAGGTGACAGAGTTCAGATCGCAATATGCAGTTCCAATCTCTCGCCAGTGACCCCCAAATAGAGTCTTACCACTCGCTTAGCAGGAAGTGCGTAGTTTATTTTAGCTTTCCCTTATCAGCTCTGCTTCTTTGGCTAACCCTTATTCCCCTGTCACCCCTCGGATGCCAGACCCCCAAAGCGGAGATTGACAGACAATTTCCACAGCTCTCTTTTTTTTTCCCCTCCCTCCAAACAGAGCTTTGGTTTCTTGTTCCTATGCCAATGTTTGTGTAGCCAACATTGTGAGATATAGCCTTTTTTTTTTTTCTCCCTCTGGCTGGTCCCTGGAACGGTAGAACAGCATTTCCAACTTTTTGGGCGACACTGTTGCAAGTGGAACCCCACCTAGTGTTCATTCTGATTCATCCATAGTAGAGAGTTTGTTCGTCCTTAAAGCGTTTGGTTGGGTTTGAGGCTTGTGTTTAGATTTAATCTGCATGTGAGTTTGCTTTCCTGGTGCATTTGAACGGCAGCAAAATTACCCTTTTCTGGCAGATTTCAAGGAGATCTCAGTAGCACTTCGTCAATTTGTTAGTTCCGGGGAAGGGAAATATAGTGGGATGACTATGCAAAGTTTGTAAATTGCCTTTTTCTGAGCCAGTGCCTAAAGATTAATGCAGCTGGGAATTTAAATTAAAAATTCCTTTTTTCAAAGTGTGTGTGTGTGTGTGGCATCTTTCAGAGGGGTCACAGTGTTAATCTGTTGCAGCAAAAATGCTACAACTCTGGTGGCACCTTTACAGACTGACCCATTTATTGCAGAAGAAGCTTCTGTGAATGGCAATTGACTTCATCAGTTGTATGTCGTGAAATAATCAGTGGGCAGGTATCGAAACACACATGGAAATAAAGAGAAGTATCTGTTCACCTAAGTTTTCATAAAGAAAAAAAATCAAGCCTGTAATGATATTTATAGGGGACATAATAGGAACGTTATGGGAAGATAAAAGCAATGCATTTCAAGAAATATCACTGAGAAAGTGTGTTTGTTTGCAAAGGGCCCTGTCAGTCTCCATCCTATGTAGATAGAGGGGTGTGTGTGTGTGTTGTGATATTTCCCCATATCTTGGAAAAACAAGAGATTAGAACAAGTTTCCAAAATGTTCATTAGAGTTGTATAACTCAGGCAGTTTACAGTATCTGTTTGGAAAGATCTGGCATTAAAAACTATTTAGAACTGTCCCAACTCTTAAGGAGACCATATGCCAGAATTTCTGCAGCCGACTGGTGATTGTAGGCCTGACAACGCAAGCTTTCCTAGTCTGAGTTTTTTTCCTTAAACAGAATGTTCTAGTAAAAACAGTTTAAAAAAAATTGTTCTTCCTTCAAAAGTGCAGCTATCTGCATAATTGTTTCTTTTAACAAGATGTGCAAAAGCTGGATCCTTGCTATAAAGTGATAGATTCAATCATGTTGGTTAATCGTGTTTCCAATTACTATTATTAAAAAGCCATTATGAAGACACCTCGTAAGTTTGCAAATGTGGCTGAGCTCTAGCAGAGGGGGCTAGAAGCTGTATTTATGCTGGATCCTTCTGGAAGTTCCAAACTGTGTGTGTTTTCCAATTCACCTTAGAAGCAATCATAATTTTAGGTTATTCCTGGACAGTGTGTGTTTTGTTTTCCCTGTTTATGCCAATAGTGGTGAGAGCGGATGACATTAAAATGAACTGTGTCCATTTAGAATTTCTAACAGCAAATCTAGTAACAAAAATAATTCAGATTTAAAGTGGATGGGGGGAAAAAGTTACGTCTTTTAGAAAAAAGCTTGTAAGACTGTTCACTTTTGTTTTTTCTACTTTCATTGGCCCTTGAAATGTAGTGGATTCTGCATTTTGTTCTGTAGTGTCTCTGGCATGTATCAATTTCATACTGCAGAATTTATATGGTAGAATGTACTAGTTAGGCCTAAAATTCTATAGAAAGTATGGTGGATTCTGTAGGACACCTAGCATCTATTTTATTATAGAGGTTCTGTATCAACCAGTACAGAAAAGCAATAGGCAAGTAAATAAGTAACAGGATCCTTTTGTAAACCCGAATGATAATGTCCTATTGTAAGACCCAGGCGAGAGAATTAGGACAGGTTTAATTTTTGGTGCAGGCGTGTTAAATATTTGAAGCCACTCCATTGTAATGTGTGTAATTCATCACTCGGATTTTCTGATTTCCTCTTGCTAGTTATTTAGTTTTGAATCTGTCATTATTTGTCTAAGCACAGCTGACCAAGCAAAACTGTGTTTTAAAGTGGGCTTTATGTTTTGATAAATGTGATCTGGTTGAAAAGTATTTTCGACTGAATGCGAAGCTTAATAGAACATGCTGACATAATAGTTTTAATGCATTTTGTTGGAAATGTGTGAACAAACAGAATAGCTTTTGTTCCTTCATAATTGGCTGTAAAAGTAGATGGAAACATAATCATTACATATGGAAATGTGAAAAGAGAAAGAGGGATAACATTTCTCTTTGGCTATTATATATTCAGAATTGGATTTCCTGGTTTAAAAGAAGCAGCTCAAATGTTTGAAATGGGTTGTCAAAATACAATGCTCTAAATGAAAATCTTTGTCATGTGTTAGATCTTTATCCCAAGTTAAACAATTGGGGGGGGGGAGTCTAGCACTGTATGCAAATAGGTCATGTTTTAATATTTTGGTCTTACCATTTTATGGCCGTGAAGCAAAGTATTGAAAACTTCAGTTATATGTACTAGAATTTGCCAAGACATATTTTAGATGGACTCGTATTTATGTTCTCAGTCATGGACACTATATAGTTGACTTTTCTGTTCCAGTTACATCCAATGGGGCATCATTTTTTTTTAAAAAAAGTGCTATGTATGACACAGATGTTGCATAGGATATATGCATCCTGCAGGCATTAAATCTTCTCTTCTGTGTAAATTTGAGGCTGTTAGGTTGTTTCAGAACAGACTGAATGTTCTTCCTCCATCTCAGTGGATTCAATAGCTGTTTAAACTTGGATCAGTTTTAACTTGTAAAAGCAAATCATTCTCTCTCTCTCCCTTTTTCCTCCCAAGAACTTTTTAATATTCGTTTTTCTTCTGAGATTTAATTTGGAAGTCATGGAAACTACCTATTATCTGATTTTGGTGTTGCAGCAAAACAGGGAGGGAGGGAATCCTAGTGAATTAAATGGCTCTTCTCTCTCTTTTCCACCCCCCCTTCCATGGCTTTCTAAGTTGACCACACACAATTTGTACAACAGAATTTTGTGTCCTTCATGCTGAGAAGACAATAGGGAGCCATCCTTTCTTTTGAATAAGATCAGCTAGTTTGAAGTCAAAGAGAAGGGGATTTTTTTTTGTAACATTTAATTTACAAATGGATCTTGGTGATAAGAAAAGGGAGCAACTGACGATAACAAACTTGAAATGAAAGGGTGGTGGACTTTTTTTCTAATGAAAGGTTCAGGGCTATCTGTTAAACAATTGACAACACTTAAAAGCAAATAGTTCTGATATGCACTCAGACAAGGAAGATTGTATAGGGTTATCAACCTTAACAACCCAGATTGATTTCTTATTGTATAGAAACATTTTCTCTAAACAGCTCATCTTCTCCCCTCTTTTTTTCTTTTGATGGGTTTTTTCTTTCCCAGAAATGTAAAGTTTTTAATGCTGTTTTTATAGATATGAGGTCATAGTCTGATCTAATCTTGGGGGTTGTAAAACTACAATGACTACACGGAGCTGGGAGATCTTGAATATCCACAATGGAGTTACCCAGAGACCTTATGCTGGTGCAACTGTGCTTAGAACTAGCATAGTAAAAAAAGCAACTTAAGACTCTGATCCTAGCCACACTTACTTGGGAGTAAGTCCTTCATCATTTAGCCTTGGCTTCCAATTGCTGCAGCAATTCTAACCATGCTTGTGGGGAGTAAGTCAGTCCTGCCATAGAATGCAGTAGGGACTTGTTTTTTGAGTAAACATCTTTTGGGAGAAGACTTTGTGGACTACAGGATTGGACCACAAAAACAAAACAAAACCTGTTAGCAGTAAAATTCATAATGCATAGCAGCTATTTAGGTCTTGTTGAGCAACAGTGGATTTGAAACAAACTCTGCAATCTTTGGCTAAGCAGGATTAGACAACAAATGCTTTATTGTGGGGAAAAATATGAATATTCCTTGACAGGGGATTTCTCTTTTCATTTCTGCATTCAACAAAGTCCCCAGTTGCAGTGGTGTGAACTTTAGAAGTGAAAACCAATCTTTGTTGAAAGATCAGTACAAACCCAGATCTTGCACAGAAACTCAAAAGCATGTTCTTGTTTGTTGGTTTGCTTGTTCGTTCATGTCAACCTGAGTGGGGGTGGGTGGAAACCTGCTTCCCCCCCTTCCCCATTCTTCCTTGTCAGCAACTGATTGGGACCTTGAATGACTACAAATTAGTTTAGTGACGGGGCAACTGTCACCAATATCTTTGAATTGGTTGAGGATGAACAAGGTTGACGGGGAAAGTTGAGAGTCTAATGAGTCCTTCAAATGGTTGATTTGCCATTCGGTGGACAACTCGGCAATAAGGTGTATGAAACATTGGAAATCAATATCTTGCTATGGAATTTCATTATGCCCCGATGTCTTTGGTTCATACTATTTTATATTTTGATGGATTATCTGAAGGAAATGATCATCGAAGACATGGGCATTCATAAAAACTCCCCCTTGTACAATCTTAAAAATCA
>JAJKFI010034180.1:0-22192 GCA_029204185.1 Lerista edwardsae | reverse complement strand
GTGTGTGGATACAGTTGCACATAATAAGAGCTGTTTTGTAAAAAAAAATTAAATACAGGATTAGCAATCCTAAGAGAACTGTATATGTGGGTGAAACACACAAAGAAAGAGAGAGAAAGTGAATTGAAAAGAAATTCAGCTAGAAGTATTCAAGCAAAACACTTCCTAATTGTCACATTTTTGTGACACATTTTTGTAATCATGGTTTACAGAACCAATAGTTGAGCAAAAATTCAATTGATTCTCTTTGTTCAACAACTGAACAAAAATTCAAAAATTACAGTTCTTTCCATCTAAAAATTATAATGTAAACTTATAACTAAATATTTGCATTCAGGCAAACAGATATATATATATATTTAGTATCAGAATGTAACAAAAAGCCCAATCTTTTCCCCCAACAGACCATGTAATATGTGCTGCGTGCTATGGGCGGGGAAGGGGGGGAACGGACCAAAAAGCCCAAGGAAGAAAGTAAAAACAACTTTTTTTACTAACCACTCCATAGGCCTCCAATGGGTCTCCTCAGACCTACGTCAGCTATTTTGCTAGCATAAGTCCAAGGAGACTCCTAGAGGCAAGTCTTGGCTGGAAAGGGGGAGTAGGATATTGACATGTATGGCTGCTGCTGGGATTCTACCCTTCCCACCCCTGAACTACTCCCCACTCCAATCCTCCCCCATACCAGCCCTACTGCCAACCTACCTGCTCCACAGGAGGTTCTCTGTTCCACTACTCCCAGTGTAGGGCCTCCCAGGTCTTGTGCTGTCAGTAGTGAGCCACAGAATGGGGTGGCAGCAGCATGAACGGTCCTGGTTTTATGCTGGTGGATCTTGAGATAGGAAAACCTTCCTTTTTATTACCAATGATTCCTTCTTAGTTCCCTCAACCCTGTTATAAAATCCAGAAGTGATTCAGATTACAGGTTTATTGAAGCAAAGTGATGACTTCACAGTGCAATGAACAGATTGCAGGCTACCGAGAATATCTGGATTGTACAAGCAGCCAAAGCTTGTGTTTGGCAATGAAGCAGATTACAAACTATGATGGGTATGTCCAGTCTATGATTAGCTGGTCGCACATCATTAGAGCTAGGTAGGAATCTTTTCTGTCATTCGAATTGGCTATGGATTGCAGGGTTTTTTTTTGCCTACCCCAGACTGGCCAGGAAGGGATGGGTGTTCACTTAAAAATGGTCACTTGTGCTTAATAAAGTTAAACCCCAACCTTAGTCTGGTGTCTTCCTTGGGGGTGGTGCAAAGGTAATAGGCTATGTTAGAATGCCAGATGCAGAGGAGTGGCAGCAAGATCTGGTTGTCTTGTGTGCTCCCTTAGGCATCTGGTGGGCCACAGTGAAATGCAGGAAGCTGGACTAGATGGGCCCTTGGTCTGATTCAGCAAGGCTTTTCTTATGTTCTTAAGCAAAGTATAACCTGAAAGATATACTCCGTAGAAACGTTGCCTCATACCAACTCAACCATTAGTCCATCCAATTCATTTTTGTTGACACTGACTTGGCAGTAGGTTTCCAGGGTTTTAGACCTGGAGACACCAGCGATAGAACCCGTAGTCTTCTCTCTCCAGAGTGTGTGCTGTACCAATGCGTGTGGTGTACCAATGAGCTACAGCCCCTTGTTGCAGTTTCACATCTCACAGTCCAGAACTGGTAGAAACTGGCATTCCGTCTCTCCGTCTCAAGATCAGATAAACACCTGTGTGTCCTTCAGCAGGCAGCTTCCCAGCTTGTTAGGGATAGTAGTTGTACTCCCTTTCTGATAGTGTAGAATAAGCAGGCAGTTTCACACGGGAAGCCCTGGCTGCAAACACTGCTCATTCCCATGAGCTCATAGTGTTCTAAGGGTCACCCCATTGGGTAAGATGGGGCACAAGGGGTCTTCAGGTATCCACCTACCAGATACACTCTGGCTGCATCCCTTTGTTCTGTTGTTAGAAGGAGTTTTTCACTGTGTGTGCTTAAGATGTAAAAGCTGCACTTAAACGCCGCCTGCGAGCGGCAAAAAGACTTCACCGGCTTTCCTAGCCGGCAGATTGAACCTTTGTACCTTTCTCACTTTCGCTACAATAAAGAGACTTTGTTATGGAAATGTGGCGATTGCTTCAATCCTTCGCTCCGGAGCGCTAAGCCAAGCGCTAGAATGGGTCTCCAAGCCCCCAACTCTGCTACTATTTACACAAATACACAACACCCCTTCCCTACATTCTCCAGGTCACGAAAATAAATACAGTGGCATAGTTCGTGGATCATGTGATTGAGGCAGAAAAGTGTCTTGGTCCAGCTTTTGGAAAATTCAAGAGGACTTGAGGACCCTATTGCCTTGGATCCAAAAATGAACTTGGGCAAGCCTAGTGTGATAGTTGACTTCCTTCTTCCTTTGACTTCTTCCTGATACAGATCCCCATGCCATATCACAAACTGCTTTTGACACTTTAGATCCATGCCCATCTTTGAATTCAAAACAAGGTCTGGTTTCAATCCATAAATATGGACTCCATGATAATGCCTACCTCACAAATAAAATAGCACATGGCCCCATTCAGCTCATGTCTTGATATACCAGTGCAGTTGATATACCAGTCCTATTGTGCCTGGCATGTGTAGGAGCAGCAGTACCAAAACGGCTACTGCTGCATCTTGTAGGGGCTGTGGCAGCTATAAGAGGTACCTTGGGCTAAGGGTATGTTTGTCTTCTTCCCCGGTAAGGACACGGACACTGCAATGGGCCTCCTCACATCAAATAGCCGGCCCACAGAGGATAAGATCTGGCTGTGCAGGCCACTGCTGGTCCCACCCCTGTTCCACTTTTACCCCACCCAGTTCTGCCCTCCCTCCCTGCCCCAAAAGAACTCATCATGGGCAGTGGTGAGACTTACCACTGATTTGCACCACACTGGAGCCTGGGGCCAGCCCAGAGCCAGTGCTGAGCCCTTACCGCCAGCGCTAGTAGTGCTTTATTGCACTTTTGCAACACCAGCACCAGCCCTCAGTGTCTCCTTAGCTCCAGTCTTGAATGGCTTCAGTTCATCTGGCACTTACCAGAGAAACTTCTCTTCAAACTCTTTTTAAACTTTGCCACCCTCGTGCCTCCTTAACACTTTCCATATGAACTGGAACGTTCACAAGGTAATTATATATTCTAATTTAGCACAGGGAGCTGTGTTCCCATTTAGTAGCATCAGCGTGGGAAAATCTGGCTCTTAGCTATGGCTCTCTCCTCCAGTGTTGTGCCCAGAGAGAATACTGCTCATTTGGTCTGCTTAGAGAAGATGTTTCGCCCCCTCCCACTTAGTGCCTCAGCCTCTGGCCTTCTCTTTAGTCTTTTATTTTTGGGGATAGTGATAACCCCTTTCATGTTTCTCTGCTATGTGCGATTCCCCTCTGTGAATGGATTACAACTGGATCTGTAGGGCAATTCTTCCCATGAAATCTCTGATTATGATGACTGTCCCACATCTGTACCCCTAATTACACCCTCAAGCCAAGGTCCTGTTCCTCATTTTTTTAAAAAACTATTCTTACCCAGATATATTCAAGTGAACTATTATTTTCACCCTCACACTACATAAGAGCTTCATCATGTTCTCTGTTGTACCTGTAGCCTGTTCAGTACAAGTTTCTCTCTCTCTGAGAGAGAGAGAGAGAGAGAGAGAGAGAGAGAGAGAGAGAGAGAGAGAATTGTGTGCAGGTTGGTTTTCATTTTAATGATTAATGGCTCTTCTTGGAATTGTGTGTCTATCTCTTAGGCATGATGTAGCCATGCAAAAATATAAGACATCTTTCTTAGTTTACTGCAGGAAACCCAGCATCCAACTAAAGAAGTTTTATCACATCTCTCACTCAGTTACCGTTTCCTACATTTCAAATATACTGCAGCCTGTACAGCAGCTTTTCCCCATTCCCTCTTTAATTTTGTTGCAAATCTTTCTAACCCACAGCAGACTTTGACTGGTAAATGTCATGAATCTTGGGTCAGCTTTAATTAAGATTTTTCTAAATCTATTAACAAAGGAGAGATACTTAATACGTTATGTCAAGCCATGCTGGCTCTTCTTTAGCTCTTTCCAGGACTGCCATAGGCACAGTCTGAAATTTACTGGGAAATTTGCACATGGGCGTTGTGTCTTACGTTGGGTTAATTAAAAATGGTCTGTTTCCCTTCACCAAGGCTTTAGCTTAAGGTTAATGTATGAATGCAGGATGCATCTTGCCATGTAGCTTTAGTCGTCAGATTCTAAGCCACATTGTTGAGACAGGGGTGCTTGGAATGCCATTGCCTGAGAGCTGTAGGCTCCCTTTTATTCATGACTTTATGTTGAGGTTCACATTGGTGTAGAATAGCTTTTGTGCTTTCTGGAAACTGACTTCCTTACCGCTGTTTTAAGCATAAGAACATAAGAAGAGCCCCACTGGATCAGGCCAAAGGCCCATCTAGTCCAGCTTCCTGTATCTCACAGTGGCCCATCAGGTGTCTAAAGGAGTTCAGTAGACAACATTATGTGGCCACTCCCTTGCACCTGGAATTCTGAAGTAGCCTACTATTAATGTAAGGAGGTTGCCCAATCCATTATGGCCTATATAATAGCCCATGATGGACTTTTCTTCCAGAAATCTGTCCAGTCCCTTTTAAAGGCATCTAGACCAGATGCCATCACCACCTCCTGTGGCAAGGAGTTCCATAGCTTAATTACCCGCTGGGTAAAAAGGTATTTCCTTTTATCTGTTTTAACTCTCCCAACACTCAATTTTAGTGGATGTCCCCTGGTTCTGGTATTGTGAGAGAGGGAAAAGAACATCCCTCTATTGACTCTATCCCTTTTGTACATAATTTTATATGTCTCAATCATGTCCCCCCCTCAGGAACTTTTTTTCCAGACTGAAGAGCCCCAAATGCTACAGTCTTTCTTCATAAGGGAGGTGAACCCGTAATAATTTCTCTCTCTCTTCTGCACCTTTTCCAGCTCCACTATGTCCTTTTCGAGATGTGGTGACCAGAACTGTACGCAGTACTTTAGATGTAGCCTTACCATTGATTTGTACAATGGTATAATAATTTTGGCTGCTTTATTTTCAACTTTTATTTGGCTGTTTTATTTTCAACCCCTTTTTTAATTATCCCAAGCATGGAATCGGCCTTCTTAATTGCTGTCACACACTGGGTTGACACCTTCATCAAGTTGTCCACCAGCACCCCAAGATTTCTCTCCTGAGTTGTCACAGACAGCTCAAAACCCATTAGCCTATAGGTGAAGTTTTGATTTTTTTTTGCCCCAATGTGCATCACTTTACACTTGTCTACGTTGAAACGCACCTGCCATTTGGCTGCCCATTCCCCCAACTTGGGGAGGTCCTTCTGGAGCTCTTCACAATCTGTTCTGGTTTTCACCACCGTGCAATGTCTTCAAATACCTTCGCCAGTCACTTCTGGGAGCCATATGCAGCAAATGCAAGGTACGGGGACATCACAAGCCCCAGAAGACTGGGAAGCACTGGTGTAGACCTATCCTGCTCCCTTTAGATTTCTTTAAAAACCTCAGTGCTCTAGGGATATGACTTTTTTGTCCTATGGTCAAATGAGTACTGTACATTGTAATCTGAGAAGAAATTCAGATTCCCCTTTGGCTGCCAAGCATGAAGACTCTGAATGATCATGGATACTGTACCATGATAGTATAGTATAGCACAGTGGTTCCCAACCTGGGGGCCGTGACCCCCCCCAGGGTAACTGGAACAGTTGCCGTCCCCTTAAGAGGAATGGCTTAAGTAGCAACAGTGGCGACCGCAAACAGAGATTGCGCCACTGCCACAAATGGCTTTTTAAAGGTACCTGGGGCTTAGTGTGGACATCCAGAGGGAGCGGGGGTGGCAATTCCCTCTGCAGGCCACCCCGCTGCCCCAAACAACAACTTTCTGTGATCACGCCCATGTCTGGGTTTGCGATCAAAAGTGGGCGTGATCACAGCAAGGAACTGTTTGGGCCTGCAAAGGGGATCGCCACTCTCCATCCCCTTCAGGTGGCTGCACCCCTGGTACCTTAAAAAAAGCCCTTTGTGGTGGCAGCAGCATGATCTCTGGGGGTCTGTTGCTGCCAGTCCATCTTCCTCCACAAAGACTTACAGGGTTCCCAACCTTGCAAACCACTGGTATAGCAGGTTGAAGCTGCTGTGGGGGGGCAGCGGGGGGGGGGGTTGTACTTTGTCCCCACTAGCAACCCCCTAGTGATATTTTGAATAGATAAAATTCTTCCTCTGTTCTTTTAAAATAGAATATCTAGGTTCTGCACTGGTGGCTCTGAAGCCCCTCCCATTCCCTACCATTTTGACCTGTTTTGTCCCAATCTCCCCTGCATCATCATCTTCTAATGAATAACCTCACAAAAAACAAGAGTAAATTTGCATGTTTAGGATCACATTTTAATGTGTCAAGCAAAGGATGCCAATGTCTTTCTGCCTGTGTATCTATAGACAGAAGGAGTAGTTTGGCATAAAACTTCGGGGTGCGTTGGGTCTCTGGGTATAGTTCACCATATCATTCCCATGAATTTTAATCCAGTACGGCTACCAAACTCAATTTAAAGAATACCCTATCATTCAGTTATAAATCCCCTGTTACTATAAAAATTTTTGCCTCTTCCCCCCTTGTACTTTTCTCCTTCTTCTAGCCATTCTTAACCTTTTCTTAAATGCTCCTTCAGTCACTATTATTTGCTATTCTAGTATGTCACAGAGTTTATAGGAACTTGACGTGCTGTGCTCTCACCGGAGATGATTAAAAATAACTCTTTGTGATGTATTAGGTCAAAGTTAATGTGCATAATGCTAATAAAAAGGTAGCTGGGGCCAGTAAAAATGTAAGATTGCTCAACTGTTCTAGCCTAGAAAGGGAAGCTGGAGTAAAACCTGTCACTAGGAAATAAGAATAATAATCAGCTGCTTTCTCTTCCCCATTTTGTCCTTTTTTTCCATTTAGGTGAGAGACCATTCCAATGCAGATATTGTCCATACAGTGCCTCTCAGAAAGGGAACCTAAAAACACATGTCCAGTGTGTACACCGGGTACCCTTTGACAACAGCCAGTACCCTGACCGACGGTTTCAACAGCCTCTGAATAATTATTCTGACAACCCCATGGAAGAACAGCTGGAAAAGCTCCTTGCAAACTATCCGGTCCCTGGAGCAACTGTGTTATAGTTAGACCCGTGCTCTGTGCTTTGCTACAAGAGCGATTCCTCTGAACTGTTAATCATTTTAAAATAAATGAAGAAGCTACGCAAGATATATACAAATTGACGTACTAATCAGTCCCCATGGTTCCTTATTTCCTTTATAATAAACAGTGGAGTTGGCAAGCGCTGTAGCAGCACAAGGCATCTATATTAATCAAGATAACTTTTTTAGACACTGGAAAAATTAAACTTTATATGATTTGGAGGGCAGCACTGCAACAAAAACCTCCCTCATGATTGAGTTGGCTTGTTTGATATGTTTAAAATAATAATAATAATAATTAATTAATAATAATAAAAACCCAGGTGGATATGGGAATATAGGAAGGAGTGATGAATGAAACAGCCATTGGTTGTCACGGTGGAAGAAACAACTCTTGCAAACAAACAAAGGAAGAAAGAAAACAAAATGGAGGAGTCATTCAGAGCTGTGAAAGCCAGGCTTGATGAAGGACGGAAGGGACTAGTGAGAGAGAATAAGAGCCCATCATTCTGCAGTGGGGTTGTTTCATGTTAGTTTGGGGACCACTTGCGTTTCCAGTGGGCTTCTCCGTGACTGCACACCATTAATAGTTATGTGAATATGGAAACTGAAACACTTCTTAAGAAATGCTTCTCTTCTCACTTCAGAAAGAAAACAGCTAGTCAAACACTAAGGATTCCAAAAGAAAACAAAAACAGGCTTCTGTGTTTTTTACTCTCAGGGCCTTTCTATTTGTTTGTTTCTTCGCTTTTCTTTTCTTTTTTTCACAGCGCTACTGGCTGCAACCTGATCACAAAAGAAAATGTGCATGCTTTAAAATTTAAAAAAAAAAAAAAGGTAAAATATTCCATTCAGCTATTTAAAGCTGCTGATTTATATGCTTTTAATAGAAAGGAAGGGGAAAAAAGATGCTCAGGCAGACCTAGGCCCTTAGGGTACTGTATGTGCCTGTATTTTTGTGCAGCAAGCCAGTTACCCTTTCTGGGCCCTGGTGACATTTTGAAAAGAAAAAATGAATAACTTCTTTTGTGGTGGCAGGTCAGTGTTCATTTAATGTGTCATGTCTTGTACATGGTAATCACTGGGCTGAGGGGGAGAGAAAGGAAGTTTTATATACCTCTTCTACAGTAACTGTTTTAAATGCAAGTTTCAAGATGGGGGGGGGGTCAGGGTGGCAAGTTGTTCACCATGCAGTGTCCGCAGTTTGTTAAAAGAAAAATGTATTCCACAGGTATAAATATTTTCTTTTCCTTTATTGCTGTGACACTATGTGTGATGGAAATAATTCAGAGTTTCAGATTTTGCACATATATAATTGTATGCATCATCAAAAAAAAAATGCTGCCTTGAAAGAAAACAAAATATATGTTCTGTGAAAAAATGTTTTGCAAAAAAAAGCTTTACTAGATTCTGTTTTTAATTGTAACATTTTTGTAAAGGCAGGACGTGGATTTTTTTTAAAAAAACTAGCATGCTAAATATATTTTTCAAAAAAGCAATAATTTTACATGTACAGAAATGGCGCTAACCCTTTAATACTGATTGAGAGCAACAGTTTACTTTCTACAATAATGGGATAGTGCTGTTTTTGTAGCAAATGGGCTTCTTACACAAAGACTTTTTAATATGTAATTTTTCTGTTCTAATTTTGGTTTTTGTTAATCTTGTCTATATTTGATTTTGGGATTCTACTTGTCGCAAATTACTTGACTGTTCTTGCTTTGCGATTGTTGACGTAATGCAGTTGTAACATTCGTATGTAATTTGCTGGTTTGGGATTTGTGTGTATGTAATTTTTCCTCAGACTCATACACCAGCTGTACGTCAGCGTGCTCTGTAATCCTGGTGTAGCTAAGAATGTCTGTGTAAATGCCTATATAAGTGATTGATTGTAATCAGCTCTGTTTTAAAGTTACTTTGCAAAAATTTGCAGACACATTCCACACTCCTTCCTCTTCCTCTTCCTATCCCCTGTATCCCTGTCCATCTCCCCCCCCCCCACCAATCATCAGGTCTTTTTTCTGTGTTGATTAACAATTGATGAATTTGGGATTCACACTTAAGTGCAGTTTTTTCCCCTTTTCAAGCCCTTATTTTCCTTGTTTAACATAAACAGGTGAGGATTCCAGGATGCACAAAGGTAGCTGCTTTGCCTATTTGTGTATTTGTAGTTATTAAAAACCCTTCTGTGCCCAAAAAGGATTACAAGTGTCATGTACAGCTGTAATTATTTTTGTTTGGTTGACTGGGTGTTTGTTTCTTTAAAAAAAATATGTTTGGGGAGTGGGTTTTTTTTTTTTAAATGCAAGCTGATATGGGAGGATCCCAGTTAATATTTTGAGTTAAAAAGCTGTTCCTGGAGACTGTTTACTTCAGGACTGTCTGACACTGAGAGAGGAAAGTGCTGTCATTGCCATTACCAGGGTACTAATCAACAAAGTTTACAATCATAATTTAGCTACATGAAGAACAACAGCAGGGGAAATCAGTTTAAATAATTATATGCTGTGTATAGCACAGAAATGAAAGTTTCACTTAATTAAACAAGAAATGGGAAGGGAGAGGGGGAGCCATCATTAAAGACCAGCCGTTTTCACGTGTGAATCCCAAGCTTTGTAATTTCTCCCTTTACCATCCATATTGTATCGATTTGTTAATTCAGTTAGACCCTAGTGCTTAGTATGATTTGTGTTCTTATTTATTTAGTTCTATGGGTTTCAAATAGGGTTGTTTTTTTTTTTTTTAAAGGAAACTTGATAATTTTGTAGCATGACACACTTTGTAAGCCATCTTCTGACTGTTACAGAGACTTTCTACTACCTCTATCAATCTGTTTCTTTTCCTTAACAGGTTTTCTACAGTGTTGCAGTCTAATGTACCTTAGACAATAAAGGGTTCGATTATGAGTACTGCAGATGGTGTATCAGCCATCCCTTTCTCTATCTCACTCCTTTCACTTTGTTTTCACTTTTTGCCCTCCAATTAAAAAACAAACAGAAGCTTTCCAGCAACAACCATTTTTAGAAGTCCTCACGTTAGGATATAATATTGTACAATAACCAGATCCAGACACCGGAGTAGTGGCATCTTGAAAAGTGAACATTTCTTTTCACCTTTATATTTCTAGGATTCTTTTCATTGCAAATCAGTGGCTACATTCTGGTATGACTAAGAAAAGAAAGGTGTAGGGGTTTCTATTTTAGCTATAAATCCATGCTAGAGCAGCTTTTTTGAAATGATTGTGCAAGTGGACTTTTAAAAGGTGACAGCAGAAGTTACGAACTGTGTTGCCACAGTTTCAGATCAGCCGGATGCACGTTGGACCTGTGAAAACACAAACTTTCAGAGGTGGTTTACACACTGCATGATAACAACTCATCTGCAGATTGGGCAGGGAGAGTTTGAGAGCCTGTAAGTGCTTGCATTTAGGTGGAGGGGGCAGCCAAAGGGGCAATTTCTCTGATTTCCCTCTCTGATATGTCTGTTGTAGAGGAAGTTTGTGATTTCCAAAACTGCAGTATGCAAGTTATACTGGAATTGACTCTCATCACTTAATATAAGTGGTTCATCAGTGTTTGGTTTTTCAAAAGTGCAGGGTTGTGTGTGACAAACTGAGCCAAAACCACAGCAGAGGGGTTGAGAGCCTTAATACTTCACCCCCACTGCACACACATGCACTATTGCTCATACTCATATGCATGGCACTGCACATACACTATTTTAAAAAATGTGAGGACTAATGTGTTTATGGTACATCTAGTTTGACTAATTTGCTTTGCCAGCTACTGATGCTCTAAAGCAGCAATTTTCAACTTTTTTTAGTATAGCACACTGACAAGGTGCTCAAATTGTCAAGGCACATCATCAGTTTTTTGACAATTGACAAGGCACACTACACTGCCAGCAGGAGACTCCCATCCCCCCCCAGTGGCCCTACTAACAAATGACCCTCCCACATTCCTGTGGCACACCTCAGTGGTGGGATTCAAATAAACAACCGGTTCTATGTCCTTCAGGGCGGCCGCTGCCTTTCTTCCCCCTCCCAATCTAAAATTAGCAACCGGTTCTGCGGAACTGGTGAGAACTGGCTGAATTTCACCATTGGCACACCTGTAGACCGTGTGCAGCATACCAGTGTGCCAAGGCACACTAGATGACAATGGCTGCTCTAAAGGGTCCACAAAATAGCAGCTTTTGTTGGTGGGCTTTCCAAAGGGACCTGTTTGGCAACGGTGGAGAATAGGATGCCGAACTAAATGGGCTTTCTGTCTGATCCAGCAGAGCTCTAATCTTTGTATAATAATCTTGGGAAGAATCCTGCTCAGTAAGATGTTCTGTAACACAGAACAAAATGAAATACATATTTCAACACAAGACCAACTCAATTCTATCAATGTCACAGTTAAAAAAAAAATCAAGATATGACATATTCAAAGCACGTGAATTGGAGTCACTTGTGTAGTAGCACACCTTGATCTGTAAAATGCCCAAATAAAAATTAGGAGAGCTTCACAATTTTCTACTGTACATAGATCTACCAAAGATGAGATTAATTATCTAAGGATAGTCTTGTAGCGTAATTTGTGAAATAGAACTTTCTTGTCTTACTTCCTCCACAGCTTATTGCTACTACAATATAAGGGTACAATCCTAACCAACTTTCTAGCACTGGGGTAAGGGCAATGCAGCCACAAGGTAAGGGGAAAAAATTCCCTTGAGAAGGCCTCCGTGACTACTACTCCACTGCAGAATGCAGAACATGCCCCATTAGCACCACCATTCCACTAGTGAGGAAGAAGTGAATGAAAACATAAATCTTAGGTCTACAATGCTGTTCTATTCTCAAAAAAAGATGTAGAAATCACTAGCATACCTTTTATACAATCCTGCTTGTACATGGAGCACATAGTAGCATGATTGCTTATTTCACATGGGCAGCCCAATCCTGAGCTGCCCTTGCACCCATACGAGCAGCAGTAGCCAAGCGGCAGAGGAAATGTTGCAAAGGAGATTAATAAGATGTTTCAGTCTCTTCCTTCTAAGCATTGCATTCTAATAGCGAGAGAGAAACAGGGTGTGTAAAATGTGTCTTGGCCTTAATTTTAGTCATCATTCCACTGTTTGTCAACTCTAAGCTTATTTCAATTTATGGCCAGCAGCAAAATTGTAACTTCATGGAGCATGCATTTGCAAGATCTTCTCCATACAGATACCAAAGTATTCCAATAATTATGTTCTCGTCCCAAATTATACAAACTGGTTTCTTCCACAAGCTGTCAAAATGGTGGATCTAGAACTTAAATACTGTTCAGCATTTTCCTTCCTGAGCAGATGCTTCACTTCAGCAGTCCTTTGAGGCTGCTCAGGGACTCGTACATGTAGCACTCTCCAGTTCTTGGTTTGTAGGCTTAAAAGTTGTGAAAGGAGGGGGATGCCCCAAGCCTTTGTGAAAACACATTTAATATTTAGATGACTTCATTATTGATAACTGGTTTGAATCTCTTAATACCAAAAACTTAGGTAGAAACAAGATTTGCTTTGTTTGTGCTTTTGGACAGGTGCTTTTGTGCTTTGCTTTGCCTCTCAAGGGAGAGGAGTTATTCTGAGTGTGGAAAAGGATGTATTAGCCTCATGAACATAACCTTCAACGTGGTGATTTATAACCTAGGATGAGTCTGATCAATATCAAAGTTGTGTATTGGGTGGTGGGAAGTCCAACTCAGCCACTGAAGAATGCCAAAATTTCACCAATTTCTGTTGAGTGCCACTAGCTGGCTTTTCACAGAAGCTAAACAGGCAGTTATCAAAGAAAGGCTGATTGCAAAAATGGAAAATAGTGGTAGCCAGCACCCCAAAATGCCAACTCAGAACAGAAATCTTATTCTGCAGTCATTCAAAACTTAACATTCTGTCTTTTTCTCCCAGGTTCCTCGTTTTCATTTGAAGCCCCTAAATAGGAGGTGGGGAGCAGAAATTCTGTTGTTCTCACTATTGATGAACCATTGACAGTAACGGATCTACTGCAAATCAGTCAGAAATTTGCCAGGCAACCCTGTTCTACCTTATATCTATCCAAAAGCCAGACTATTCCTAAATCCAGACGTTTTGTCCAAGAACATGTATACATCCGTTTTGTCCAAGTTATATGTATAAAAAGCTTGCACTTTTTCATGGACTATGTTCTCTTAAGAAATTAGGAACAACAAGAATCAAGACACTAAACTTAAGATCAGGCAAGGTTAGGACTGTACTGCTGGCTGTTTCGTCAGAGTGGAAATGCTTGCTAGATGGGTGCTCACATGACTGAATGGAAAAAAAGTTTCAAATGGCTGGTGGACTTCTACTTTCTAACTACTAAAGATGGAGGTTTCCCCATGACCTGAATGGTCTAGTCATGACCGACTATAGGGAGTGGCGGTCATCTCCATTTCTAAGCCGAAGAGCCAGCGTTTGTCCTGAGGACAAGTTTCCATGGTCATGTGGCCCGCATGACTATACACCAAGGCGCACGGAACACTGTTACCTTCCCACCAAAGTGGTACCTATTTCTCTACTTGCAGTTTTATGTGCTTTTGAACTGCTAGGTTGGGAGGAGCTGGGACAAGCAACAGGATCTCACTCCGTCCCTTAGTCTTGAACTGCCAACCTTCTGGTCAGCAAGTTCAGCAACAGCAGTTTAACCTGCAGCGCCACCATGTCCCACTTATTCTAACTACTAGCAGCCTGCTATATCCAAGTGTTGAGGCTCCCCTTGTGACTTGTTCCAGTCCCTCCCTGCCAGACACAAGGAATGCCACAGGTACCATCTCCAACCATGGGCAGATGCTCCAAGCACACTACATACAAACATACAACACAAGGATGCCACAGCACCTCCACCTCCTACAAGAGCTAGAGTAGAATTAGCAACAAAGGGGCAAGAGTAAAGAACTGATAGGAGCCCCTGGACCTAGGGTAGGGTACCCTCATCCCATTCACATTCACAAAAATGCATTTTTGAGCAAAGTAATATAGCTGTCTTGGAAGAGGACAGAAAAGCTTTAGGGGGGTAACAAACAGGAGCATGACACTAGTGACCAAAATTTTGAAAAACTTGGTAATTACGAGAAATACTATCGTATCAATGGAAGGGTAATGTAATGCAGAATGCAATGATACAAACTCTATCGAACATTATGGCTAATTAACCAGAAAAAGAAAACACAACTGCCTTATGGAACAACAAGTAGATTTGCTGAACTCAAAACTGTCAGAATTGGCTAAGGAAATGGCAGATACTGCATTGCTGTGTGTGCGTTATTGGCACGGCATCCAAATAAGATTGAGATGATAGTAAGATATAAGATGTGGATTTTATTACTGTTCCAGGAGAAATTAGATTCTCACAATTATTTGGTTGTAGTTTTTATCCATGTGTGTTATGTTCATATACGAGAATTTGACAAAGTACTACAGTATAATCTTCTAATATCCATTTTTTTCCCATAAAATCATTATGCACAGCCTTAAAATGTTAAATATGTCACTATTAGGCTGGAGTAGCATAAAATCCAGTTTATTATATTAAATGTCCCAAAATGACACAATGGTATCAATCATGTACTCTGGTGATATTACATTTTCCTTCTTTTTCTTTAATTTTGCATTTTTAGTTGAACAAATTGAGATATTAAAGCTGCCACAGTCTTGTGCTCAAGGTCTCCTGCTGGTGAGTGGCAGTAAAGTTCTCAATAAAGAGGTTAGAAAACAAATCACACTAACATCTAATATTTAATAACATTCCAGACAGAGTACAAAGATTTAAGACCCTAAACCACAATCAGTACTGGATCAGCATCAGAGACATACAGTACCTTACTAGTAATTATGGACAATATTTTTTTTTTAAATGCAGATCATCACCAAAGGCTTAAATCACTATTGAAAAGTGAAGTGGCAATTTGTTTTGTTTCTGGCAGTGCAATTCAAACCAGCCATAAGGCCAGCACAAGTCCCTTGTACTGGCATCTGACCAGCGGTGTCATGCTACCGGTACGCTGGGCGGGAGGAACGGGTGAGTGGCAGCCTGCCCGTTGCGTCACACTCTGTTTCACCGTCTTCCCTGCCCCTGGTGAAACGGAGCGTGACGCAACGGGCAGGCTGCCGCTCACCCGTTCCTCCCACCCAGCATACCAGTTGCATGACACCGCTGCATCTGACTGTCATGAACACACCGTAAAATGCATTTGTGTCACTTTTAGATGAAACAGGCCAGGGCACGTCCATGCACTGGCCTTGGAAAGCCAACATCTGCTCAGAGGCCCAAAGGCAAGGCCAGCCTTGCGAGGTTGGCACAGGGATTCGGTGAGGGTGGTGGGAGGCGTAACAAGGAGGGGGATGGGCATAACATGGTGGGGATGGGCATAATGGGTGGGTGGGCCCGGGGACGGAGGGAGAGGGAGGTGGATCAGGCCTTTGTGCCAGATCCTAACCCCTGTCTCCACTGGTGGTCCCAATTTGGCCAATTTCGGTGGCGCAGCTGCAAATAGCCCCATCTGGGCCCTGTGCACTACCAGGAGAAATAAATTCTCCTTCCCCCGGGTAGTGTGGAAGCACATCCAAGCCCCGGGCTGGATATGGGGCAGGAGTGTTGGACTCTCTATTCCAGCCTGGGATTTAGATTGTGCTCTGAAAGCTTCTTCTGTCCCCTTCAGCCTTTTTATATTTTTAGTCCATTAATCTGTTTAATCAGACTGCTTTCACTTGTCTTTCCTAACCTTTTAAAAAATGTCCATATAGAAAATAATGTGCACGCCATGTTTAGATTGCCATGAGAGATGAGCCCGCACATACAGTATATTTCTCTGCATGTGACACCTGCTGAGATGCTGTGCCTAACGGTGGCATGCCACTGTGTCTACATACAGTGAGCTCACATCACACACAGCCATCTTCATGTAGGTTTCACTTTATTGCCTGCTTCGAACTCCTTTCCATGTAGCAAAAGGGCAAACATATGAAAGAGCCATCAGTGACCATCCAATTTAGAGCAGAGTGCCAGGAAGTCTTAAAAGTGAGATTAGCAGCCCAATCCTAACTCCTTGCATGGCGATATATAGCAGTGCCAGCGTGGCTTCCACTGAATTTTGTATGGGAGTTTTGGCATGTTGAGAATATATGTTCCCTTGCCCCAGGGTAAATGCAAGCATCCACCATGGGTCAACCTGGACCTGTGCCAGCTAAGTCCATGTTGATCCATGAAAGGGGATCCCACTAGGAATTCAGTGGGCACCACTGCTGCTAAGACCGCCCCTTCACTGGCCCAATCTACCCTCCTCTCCCTTACTGAGGGTGCAATGCTAATCTGGAGTTAGGCTGACACAGTTAGGCCAGCAAAGTTTGGCTGGCACAAGGGGCATTCTAAAGCATGCTTGGACCACTCTGAATCAGGGACGATGGTGCACATCTGTGTGCTGGCCTCTCTGACTCCGAGAGTGGTCCAAACATATTTTACGGTGTCCCTTGTGCCAGCCAAACTTTGCTGGCCTAACTGTGTCGGCCTAACTCTAGGTGAGCATTGCTCCCTGAATGTACTACTGTGGCTTCTCTGCGTTGATCAGCATGCTGTTTTGTAGGTATGCAAAATTTATCTTGGTGTGTCCCTTTGTACACACCAAGTGTATTTATCTTGGTGTGTCCCACATGTAACAAGAGAAAAAGGAAAACTGCGCATAGGAATGAAGTAAAGGTGAAATGAAGTTCCATAATCATGTAAAAGAAAAAGCTACAATTCAGTTAACCAGGCTCTCTCTGTGCACTAATGTACATATCAATTGCTTAGCGATGCATTATATAGCATAATCTAATTCAGCATGTCAAATGTTTCAATCCAATTTATACATTTAGTGACACAAGTCTCTGCATCATTTACACTGAGTAATGTTTGAGCTGCTCAGAAGAAACTGGTAGATTTATGGTATACATTAAACATGGGACCACCAGTGAACAAAATGAATGAAGCAAACCTTGCATAGAAGGACTAGATTATTGTGTATTATATTTTGTTCAGTGATCCTCTTTTTCTCCATTTCCCCCATTCGTTCCTTTCCCACCCACCCCCCAATAGAGCTATCCAGTCTGGGATGTGTCAGTGTGTCGTGAATTTGCAGTCGCATTCCAAGGTATGTCTTTGAACTGTTCAATGACACTTTGCATTTCTTTGAGAGCTTATATGGGGAAGACACAAAATGTGGACTAAAATGCTGTGAGGTTGTCTCATTATTTCTCTTCCAGTTTTTTTTTTTAAGTTCAGGTTAGACAGGTGTCAAATATATTACATATATACTTATTATATAAGCATATACAATGCTTCTCCTTACATGCCAACATGGTGAGATGGAAACCATTTTCAGATGACGAGGACAACAGTGATGCAGCTCTCCTGAACAAAGAAACTAATGCAAAACGTGATGTCTATTTTCCACTTGATCCCTTCCTTTAAAACGCATTTGTTAGAAATAAAAAAAATTGCAATTGTCATAGTCCGAAGATATTTGGATGCCTGTCGGATCCAAATCAGTTCCTACCTGGATATCATGTGACAATTGGATGTGCCCTTTAACAGAAAATCTATTGCTTGAGATGCTTTGCTTTACCCTGCCTAGTGCTAGGACCAGCCATGGCAGTGGCTTCAAAAGAGATAATAGCACAAGATGACAGCACAAGGTTCTCCCACAGTGTTCAAATTACCTTTGTCATCACTGGTCAAACAAGATACTGGCCTATTTAATTGTTAAAACTATGTGAGTTGCTTGGAATATACAGCCAGTGTATTAGCCAGAAGTACATATTGTCCTAAGAAAGAACCATGTCACATGTGGTCTGAAGCGCTATCGGGATGAAGGGTGATGAAAAGAACTGCTTTCTGTTTTTCCTATATGGCGCTCCTGACAGCTAACAAAAAAGGGACAATAATATTGTCATGTACTGTATTATATAGGGTTAGGGTCCTATATACGAGAGCTGGTTCAGAGTCCTGAAGAAAGATTTTTGCAGTGCGCGGTGCAAGAGTCTTGAAATTCGAGTCAAGTCAATTCAGGAGTCTCCACCCCGTCGTGAATTGACTTGTGCATGAGTCCTAGCACGCGCCCATGGCAACTCCACCCTGGAATTTCACCAGCATTTTCATGAGTCACAAGTCTTTCATAGCAAGCTCCTTGCTCCGTTCACATTGCAACTCAGAAGAACGGAAGGGAAAAAATAGTCGCAGCAGGTCATTCATTCAGTGAGACCTTTTTTTTCCCCCCACCAAAGCCAGAGTGACCTGTGGCTGTTGCGTAAGCAAGCACGCATGGTGGTGGCTGCAGGAAAACCACAAGTGGCTCCATAAAACCCGTTGCGACAAAACCTCTCCCCCCTCCATTCACATCACAACTCTCGAAATATACTCAGAACAAAAGGAAATAAAATAGCCCCAGCCGGCTGGCCTTTCAGTGAGAGTTTTTTGTTTTTGGGACCCCCAGCAAGGACAACCAGCTGAAAATCTTTATACATGGCAAAAACACATGGAACATAGTTATGCCCTGGGATTCCTTCCGGACCTCCATGCCTCAGTAATTTGTATCTGTTTCCTCCCTGCTTTCGTTGGCCCTGCTTATATGGGCACGTTTAAATGAATCAACTGTCCAGTCCCGTTCGTGTCTCTGTGTGCAGAGAAGAAATTTAGTGTACATTTTTTTAAACCATTTTCTTAAAAAATTGTAGTTTTTTTGCTGCTGCTGCGCTTACTTTTACTAAGCAACTGGGGAGCATTTATGACATCAGTCAATACTTTTGCACTAAAGTGCACATAAAGTATAATGTGTTAAACACATTTAATTTTACAAATCTATTTCGAACATGTCTTATAGGCACATTATGTAAACAGATAGTGGGAGGGGGATAAATTGGTGCACAATCTCTGACATGTACTATTTTATAACTTTAAGCAAATGTATTGCTTATGAAATGTGAGATTGTATAAATAGGATTTTGTTCAGAGTGCTTGGCCAAAGGAAATATAGAACCACTGAAAAATCATCCTGCTTATTTAAGCAGTCTCTCTCTCTCTCTCTCTCTCTCTCTCTCTCTCTCTCTCTCTCTCTGTTATAAGCAAATTTGTAAAAAATATAGAGGGCTCATGCAAAAGAATAGGTTGGGGAAGGAATATATGGAGGCTTCTGGCACTTATACAGGTTACTTTTGGAATGTGATGAAGAGGGCAAAATCCATGAGAAAATTCCCATGTGCCCACTGAAAAGAGTGGGGGCACAATATTTTCTGGCAAACCCCCATTCATTTCAATGGGGCTCGCTCAACAGAATTTCCAAGTGGACTGTTCCCTGGTGAATCAGGAATTGCTGTTCAGTGAAAGAATGATTTTCTTGCCTGTTAATATGGCTCTGAAACATTAAGCCGTACAGGGTTCCCCATGTATTGCTTAATGCCAATGATCATTGCACCCTTTTCTGTTTCCATCATCTTTGTTTTTATAAAAAATTTAATACCTGGCGACTTTTATCAAATCCATATGGAACACTGAACCAGGCACACTTTCACTGGAAAGCCAGGTCGGTGAAACAAAACAAAAAATTATGCTTTATGGGGCTAAGAGAAATATTTGACTGGGTTCCAGCTTAAATGAGAAAAAGGGGAAATGGTACGTATCAACTTAGTTTGACTGTCTGTGCCAGAACAGGGGTTGTCTATAGGCACAGAGAGAAAAATTCCACTCCAAATTTCTGCTGGTGCAAGGAATAAATATCTACTTCACTCCATCCATAAACGCAGTGCCTCCTCCCATATGTCAAACACCTTCCAAGCAGTTTGACTTGGAGCTTTAAAAACATCTGTTTCTTCTCTTCTCTTTCCACACCAGATCATTGAGATTCTTAACTAGTGTGATAGAGGAAGAAACAATCAAGAGCGCTGCCGTTGCGCCTCCCCCCCCCCACTCCCCACACAGGGTAAGCAATGAAACAGAAAGGACACTGTGGATCAGTTATCTTGTATGCTTTCAACCACTACTTCATTCCCACCATTAGTGCAGACAGCACTTAGTAAATGGTGTGTGTTTCCCCTGTTCTTCCAAAGAGCAGTTACATGGAAAGCTAGTTATTTCCCTGTCAGAGCTGGACTGGGCTCTGGCAGCGCCTGGGGAGGGGCGACGCCCCTGCATCACCGCACCCCCTTCGTCCCCTGCCACACCCCCAGCATCTGGAATTGCTCCATTTTGGAGTGATTCTGAATGTGAGAGCGGGAGGGAGACACAAGGTGGAAGCCCCGGTGCCTTCTCCACAAACAATGCCCAGGGCATCTGCACATTTGCAGACCGCAAATGGTCTGCCTCTCTTTCCTATGTATCCAGGCAAAATCTCATGGTAGCTTCCTGTACAATTCTTAGTGCATGAGTAGTCCAGGATCCATTTTTCCCTAAATCCATATTCACAGCTGAAACCACCTATGTACATTTCATGCTGGTTTTTGCCAGCTATTTGAATCAGCCAAAGAGCCAACATGGTGTAAAGCACTGTAGCCATGTGTGTGGTGGTGCCAAGGCCTTAAGCTCTCATTGGATTTTCAACTGATGACTTAAACATAGACCGCAGGAAGACCATCCAAGGGCTGCAATCAGTAATGGCATCTAAATGATTTAGCCACAGGTACTCACTTTTTATTGGCTCTTGTGTCGGGGCCTGCCCACTGGAAGTCATAGCCGGAACCCAGGAACCACCCCCAGGAACCGCCGCGCCTCCTCAGTAGGCCGCACAGCGGCCTGGGAGAAGGTCCGGGAGTCCCGGGCCTTCCCCGGGGCTGCCGCGCAGGGTACCGATATGCCCCCCAGGAACTGCCGCGCCTCCTCGGGAGGGAGCCCCAGGCAGTCTACCTGCTCATGCTGCTGCTGCTGTCGGTCTCCCTCGCTCTGCTGCCTGCCTGCCTGGCTCTGAGAACGTGCAGGCAACTCAAACGTTGCAGAGGGCGGAGCGGAGCGCTGACAGAGTTGATGAGTGGGCGAGTGAATGGGTGGGGCCAGCCCTAATCCTAGGAACAGGTACTCGCGTACCCCCCGCGTACCCGCTACATGACATGTCTGGCTGCAATCCTCTCCATGCTTACCTGGGAGGGAGCCCAACAGGGTTCCCTTCTGAGGAGACATCATAGGCTTGGGCTCAAGGAAACCTCCTTTCACCCATAGACCACAGCAGGTAGGTGATACTGGTTGACACCTATAAAAACTTTCAGGTCAGTTTTGTTTACAGATCAGGGGTACAAGAACAGCCTTCTGTACCCCAAATCTGTACCCTGTACCCTTCTGTACTCTCCTCTAGATTCTAGAGCAATGATTTTCAATCTTTTTCATCTTAAGGCACACTGACAAGGTGCTAAAATTGTCAAGGCACACCATCAATATTTTAACCATTGACAAGGCACACTGCACTGCTGGTGTGGGGCTCACATCCCCCAATGGCCCTACTAAGAAATGAACCTCATCCAAACTCCCATAGCACACCTGTGAGCAATTCACGGCACACCAATGTGCCACGGCCCACTGGTTGAAAATGGCTGCTCTAGAGAAATCTGGAATGCCCTGATAGTGATATCAACTGCATGAGATCTGGGCCTGACATACAAAGATCAGAACTCCTTACAAAGAACCAGGTGTGTCCACCCTCAGCGCAGAGGCATAGCTGGAAGGGTGCAAGACTGTAAGTTTTTACAGCTCCCGACTGAGGGTGCAATCCTAACCTGGAGAGAGGCCAGCACAGTTTGGCCAGCGAAGTTTGGCTGGCACAGTGGCCATCTTAAAGTGTGTTTGGACCACTCCCAGGGTCAGGGAGAATGGCGCATGTCTGTGTGCTGGCCACTCTGAGAGTGGTCCAAACATACTTTTAGGTGTCCCTTGAGCCAGTCAAACTTTGCTGGCCTAACTGTGCCTGCCTAACTCCAGGTC